>JAVCKV010499965.1:0-11318 GCA_032274145.1 Herpochondria borealis | reverse complement strand
AGCGTTTTAGTCGCCCAGAGGGATCGGAGAGACTCATTAGACAGCGGAGGGCGTCATGGTAGGTTCAGATCGTGAAAAATCTACACTCCAAGCTCGTTTTTCATGTTCTTCATACTCCATTTCTTGCTCAATGAAGTAGTCATATAATTGCTTGTTTTGCACTATCTACAGAAAAGAACATTAATGCTTCTTGGTTTCAGCGTTTTCATTGATATACTTCTAAATTTCCACTATCTCATATATAAAAGAAATAAGGAGGCTCTCATGCTGCAGATGATGGATTTGCTCATAAATAATGAGATGAATCTCAATGAATACTTGAAATAGGCCTCCTATATGCATGGTATATTTGGCTTAGCCTCATAGGACAGATATCTCCAGCATTTCAGAAGTATCAATAGGTCTCTCATTCAGTCTCAAAAAAATCTTTTAATTTTATAAAATTTTTTCAGAAGAATTCTTCCAATAGTCATTTTTTATCAAGGTATCATAAAAAAATTGCCATAAGCTGTGATTCACTATGAAAGTAAGAACGCAATAATTTATTGTTAAGCGGCCTAAATGGTACAACTTCTCAAAACGGGGAAAGCACTATTTCTTTTTTTATTGAGTGTTGTTCTATTTGGGTATCTCCATGCATATCTGCAGTAATAACTGTTCTCATATCATCTGATACCCACTCAATCTGGTTCTTATCTTGCATGAGTAATTTTCTCGATTTTAATGCTGATAATGTCATTATGAATTCTAGTGGTCTTAAAAACCCAAAACTTTCATACCTTTTTAGTACTTCTATATCAAAGCTATCGTCTAAAAAGGGCCAACCTGTTGCTAACACTATATCATAGTCATCTGCCTTTATAGTAGTTGGGATCTTTCACTCTGTGATACTCTTTTCAGTTATCAAACTGTCCTTAGTAGCTAAGTCTCAATCAAAGACTTGGTACAACTTTCTTTTAGAACCTCGAATGACTTCTAGATATCAAGGAAAAATTTCAGCTATTCAGCTAGCACATCATTCGGCTTCAGTAATATTAACTCGGTCTATTTCATAAAAATCTGAATCAAGCTGTACTCATTCACTGCAGAGAAACTCTAAGTAGTCAGCATCAACATGATAGGGTTTAATATAAAGCATAATTTTTTAAAACTACCAGTATTTCTAAAATATTACATATTTATACTATGTTTTTAAGAAACTACAATAAAGACTTAAATTTCTCAACACTTCAAAGTTCTTCCCAGCTGACATCGTCTCTTCCAAAGTGTCAGTATGTAGCAGTTTTTTGATAGATCGGTTTTTTGAGATCAAGGAAATTTATAATTCATCTCTGTGATAAATCAAAATTCTCTTCAATAGCTTGTATTACTTGAGTCTCACTTGTTTTAGATCAGATCATGTCAACATAAATGCTGACTGGCTTTACAACTCAAATAGCATAGGCAAGCTGTATTTCACATTGATCACAGAGTCATGCAGCTACTATATTTTTTGCAAGGTATCGTGCCATATATGCTGCAGATCTATCCACTTTAGATGGATCTTTCCCTGAAAAAGCTCCTCCACCGTGACGACCTATTCATCCATATGTATCAATAATTATTTTTCTTCCAGTAAGACCACAATCTCACTTTGGTCATCCTATCACAAATTTACCAGTAGGATTAATGTGAAAAATAGTGTTTTCATCAATAAGATCTCAGAGTTCATTTTTTATTACCTGAACTTCTATATCTTTTCTTAGCGTATCTAAATTAATGTCTGCTGAATGTTGATTTGAAATGACTACTGTGTCTATTCTTTGGAGTTTCCCGTCATTATATTCGCAACTTACTTGGGTTTTACCATCTGGGCCTAGGTAGGGAAGTGCTCACGATTTCCGAACCTCCTCAAGTCTTCGGGAGAGTTTATGAGCATAATAAATAGGAGTTGGCATATAGGCCTTGTTTTCATTACTCGCGTAACCAAACATAATACCCTGATCTCCAGCTCAACCAGTATCTACTCATTGCGCTATATCTGCTGACTGAGAATTTATAAGTATTTGTACAGAAACGTCATCTGCGCTAAATCAAACATCTAAGCTATCATAGCCGATATCCCTTACTACTTTTCTTGCTATATCTTGGAAGTTTACCCAAGCATTCGTAGTAATCTCACCACTTACGATGATGGTTCACGTAGTGGTCATACATTCACAAGCTACCCGAGACTCTGGGTCTTCTGCAAGACATGCATCCAAAATAGCATCACTTATTTGATCACACATTTTATCAGGATGGCCACAGGTTACAGATTCAGCAGAAATATAATGTTTCATAAGAATTATTTATACTATTAAAATAAAACGTACATATTCAGATTTGATAAAAAAAGACCTTTCTAGAATAAAGAAAGGTCAGAAAAAAAGTATTTATCTATATCTTTCCCTATAAATAGGGGAGGAGTGAGCACCTTTTTTCTTTGACAAAACAGGTTGCTGGAACAGTCATTGAGCCTCTATCTCTCATGTTCACTCTGGATATGTACTTGTATTATATAAAAGACTTGCAAATACAGAAATATTCATATATTGACATAATATATTATTTATACTTAAATAATCTTATTCATGGCTTGATTAGATGAAATAGATTGAGGTGATGACCTTGAAAGACATAGATATAATTGAGTTCTTCAAAAGCTAACTGAACTAACTTGTCTTAGAGTGAGTGCTTTATTGTTAGCAATATGAACTTGAAGTCTTGCAATGTGAAGTCAGTCTAAGGCAGTTGCTAATCCCTGAATTGCTACAGTACCATATTGCTATGTACACCCAGTAGCTTGATTATTATGTATATCAATCGCAGTAGCCTGAACATATTGAATTGTAAATACGATAGATTCTCTTGATGATGATTTGTCTGCCTGAGTATGACATAATTCTTATAGGATTAGACCGAAGGGTAAATTTTTATGCTATACAGAAAGTTATTCTTTTAGCCCAAGCACTACTCCTTCAAATAAAAACACATTTCGAACAAGTTCTACAATAGTTCCTTGACCTAGTTTCCTTGATGCATGCATACAAGCTGAGAAATGATTGTGATATCCACAGAATGTACGATGTACAGATAAAAATCAAACCCAGAGAGCAAAAATATGTCCAAAATATTCTGATGGTATTGATGAAAATTATGAGACTGATAGAACGTATTAATATTTAATTTCATAAATATTTGCATAAATATGTATCTCTCATATAATCGCGATCGTATTTAATACGTTCTTATACATGTAACAGTTTGATTATGGCATTTGGTCCAAAGAAAAAACACTCAAAACACAGAAGTAGACAACGAACTACAAACTGGATAAAACTTACTGCAAAAAAACTTGCTGCAAGAGTATCGCTTAACGCTGAAGCTACAGGGCTTTCTCACTTTGCTGACGAAAATGGTATGTACAAGGGAAGACAAGTGGTAAAAGCAAAAAGATCAAAACAAAATATTACTAGAGTGTAATTATAAAAAGTCTCTTATCGGATATCTTCTGATGAGGGACTTTTTCTGTATTAAAAAAATCAACACATGAACCAATCCTCAAGAAAAAAAACTAGAAGATATTTGTTACAGTGCCTCTATGCTCGAATTTATTCTGAGGTTGAAATGCAAAAGTTTGCAGCTTCGTATTTTGACGACATATTAGATTTTGATTTAGATAGCGAATATCTTAACGCAATGATGAAACTCATCGTAGAGCACCAAAATGATATTATATTTATTATTGAAGATCTTGCTCCAAAGTTTGATATAGCAACTATGCTAAAAACTAATATATTAGCTATTGCGATTTGAGCTACAGAACTTCTCTGGCTTCCTGAAGAAATACCTGCAAAAGTATCACTCAACGAGGCAATAGAAGTAGCAAAGTACTATGGAGATAATACATCAAAAAATATCGTAAATGGTATTCTTAATAGTCTTTTAGAAAATATAGAAAAGTATAAAAAAACGACAGAAAAAGAAGCTAGCGCATTTGTACTTTTTTCAGCTGAGTAAAGCTTTACATGATGAAGAAAAGATATATCCTAGATATGTCTTTTTTAATTTATTATTATTGTAACATTGTTAACCTCAAGCACTGCTGTAGCCTCACCCTATTATCAAGAAAAGATAGGAACACTTTTGGTAGATCTTGGTATTGAATATTCAAATATAGAACTATATATTCTAGCTTTTGTTCATAGATCTATTGTAAATGAACGAAATGATTTTACCCCAGAACATAATGAGCGACTAGAGTTTCTATGAGATGCTGTTTTAGAGCTAGCTATTACTCAAGAACTTTATAGAGACTTTACTGAAAAACAAGAATGAGAAATGACTGATATGCGCAGCGCTCTCGTTCGAGGAAGAAATCTCTCTAATATTGCTAAAAAATTTAATTTTCAAGAATATCTATTCCTTTGAAAAGGAGAAGAAAAATGAGGAGGAAGAGAGAATGACTACATACTTGCAAATACGGTTGAGGCATTCCTCTGAGCCTTGTATCTTGATATGGGATATCAAAAAGCTCAAGAGTTTATTGTAAAACACATATACATAACTCTCCCAGAAATACTGGATCAGAGACTCTTCAAGGATTTTAAAACACTTTTTCAAGAACATGCACAATCTCTTCATGATACAACACCTCATTATGAAGTTATGTCTGAATCTTGACCAGATCATGATAAAGAATATTTGATTGGAGCCTACCTAAACGATAAATGTATCTGAAAAGGAAGCTGATCGAGTAAGAAGAAATGACAAGAATCAGCAGCTGAAAATGCATATAATATATTATTAAAAAATCAAACATGACAACAATAATCATTACTCTCGTTATTTTTCTACAACTAGTTCAATACTTTGTATTTTTTGATGTTATTCTCTCGTGGCTATCGCTAGCATGAGTACGGTTTAGACCAAAATTTGTGAGTGATGTTTTAGATCCATTGTATGCTTTAGTGCGAAAATACATACCAACTCGTATTTGAGTGCTGGATCTCACACCAATAATTATTTTATTTGGGACATTATTCATTATGCAAGTTATACTCAGTTTCTCCCCAGAGGCTTATAGGACTCTATCAAGCTACCTCTAAAAAGATAAAATAAAAGAAATGAAAAAACCTGTTGATTACAAACTCTTTTTTACCGTGATATTCCTGATGATATTTGGTATGATCATGATTAGCTCAGTTTCAGTATGGGGATCTTTTCGTGTTACTAGCAGCATGGCAAGCTCGTGATTTATAGAAGAAGCGTACAATCATTTCTATGTTATCAGGAATATTACTCATGTACTCATATCACTCGCACTTATAGGAATACTTGTAAAAATCCCCCATAGATACTATGAGATGTATTCTCGACATATATTTTCATTTGCTATAGTGCTTCTTATAGCTGTGCTGATGCTCTGAGAAAACTATAAATGAGCAACAGGTTGGATATCTATTCCTTGAGTCCCTTTCACGATACAACCAACAGAGTTTCTCAAGTTTGCCATGATTGTTTTTTTAGCAGCATTTTTTAAGAAATATAAGGCTTACGTCTCATCATTTCAAAATGGTTTTTTCCCTTTCTTGTGTATTATTTCACTGATAGTGTTTTTAGTATGAGCTCAGCCAGACTTTGGTACTATACTCGTGGTAGTTCCTGTCTCATTTATGATGTTTTTCATAGCTGGAGCAAATCTGAAACATGTACTTCTTATGGGAATATTATGATTCTCAGTAGCTTTTTGAGTCTATACTGCTTGAGATTATGATCCAGAAACAGGAAAGAATATAAATAATCTCTGATATATCACGCAAAGAATAGATAACTTTATGGCTGGAAGTGAAGAATCAATAAATAATAAAACGATAAATTACCAAACAGAGCAAGCTCTTATTGCTATTGGGAGCTGAGGTTTTCTTGGTCTTGGATTTGGAAACTCTGTTCAAAAATTTGGCTACCTTCCAGAAGTACAATGAGATTTTATTTTTTCTGTAATAGCAGAAGAACTTTGATTTGTAGGAATACTTATGCTTTTATCTCTCTACCTACACATCTGATATAGGTGAATGTACATATATAGAAACTCGCAGGATTTATTTGCACGCTATGCAGCATTTGGTATAACATCTTGGATACTATTACAGTCTTACATTAACATATGAGTAAACTTGAACATTGTTCCCCTTACGGGTATTACGCTTCCTTTTGTAAGTTATGGTTGATCTAGCTTGCTATCTCTTTCTATGTGACTGGCTCTCTTACTCAGTATCTCACGGGATGTAAAAGAAGAAGAAAAAAGCTATGGGAATAAACGTAGAAATAATTTTTCACTCAGAAAGACTCTATGAATATAACTCCTGCTATGCAGCAATATTATGATATAAAGGATAAGCATAAAGAGGCTATTGTGTTTTTTCGTATGTGAGACTTTTATGAGATGTTTGAGGAAGATGCTCGTATTGCTCATACAGTTCTGGGTATTAGTCTGACAACCCGCAATAAAAACGCTGATACTCCGATAATGCTAGCTGGAATACCATACCACGCTAAGGATAAATATCTCCCAAGACTCATCGAAGCTTGATACAAAGTTGCTATTGTAGAACAAGTATCAGATCCAAAAGCTAAATGAATAGTAGAGAGAGAAGTAGTACGTGTCGTAACTCCAGCTACTATATCTCTGGAAGGAGAATGATATTCATCACTCAGTGAGAGCAATATACTACTCAGTATTGTAGAAAATGAATGAGGATATGCAATCTCTGTTATTGATAGTGTGAACCACTCTTGGACCTGTAGCGAATTCTCTAATATGGAAGATGCTGCTGGGGCTCTTTATAAGATGCGACCAGTAGAAGTTGTGCTAGATAAAGCTCTTTTTGGTGATGCAAATATTCAGGAACTTCTCGAACAAAAATACGGACTTAACATTTATTATTATGACTTCAAGGCAAAACCATATAAGTACTTAGTAGAAACATTTTCTACTAAAAATTTAGAAGCTTTTGGAATAGAAAAAAGACCATGAGCTCAAAAAGCAGCTGCTATGTTGCATTCATATTTATGCGAAAATCAAAAGTCATATAAAAACGCATTAACATCTATCTCTTATGAAAATAGAGATAATTATATGTCTCTTGATCCAGCAACTATTAGAAGTCTTGACCTAGTATACAACTACTATACAGCCTCGAGAACAGAGTGAACCGTATTTTGAGCAATAAATAAAACAAAAACGGCTATGGGAAAAAGATTTTTATATCATTCATTGCTTCATCCCCTGCAGAATTTGAAAGAAATACAAAAGAGACAAACTATTATAGAAGCTTGGAGTAAAGAACCGATCCTTTTAGATAAAGTATTGCAAGAGCTAAAAAAAATATGAGATATAGAAGCTCTGTTGGCACGCATTAAACACAAAAGAGCCTGAGCGCAAGAGCTGTTGAGTCTTAAGAAGAATCTTATAGCAGTTCGAAATATTAGAGACCTCATAGAGAAGAGCGAAAATCTTACTATTATACAATCATTTATATAGAGTATGATATATCTTTTTACTGGTAACTCGAGATACCTTGTACAAGCAGAACTGACTAAATGGAAGTTGGGTTTTCAAGAAAAATTCTGAGAAAATGAAATAACTCATATAAAGAATAACGTACCAGCAAGCGAGATTATTTCACTAATTCATGCAAGAAGTTTTTTCAGTGAAAAACGCCTTATTGTAATCGAAAACTTTCCAGCGAGCAGTGAAGCTCCTTGATTAAGTACTTCTGACGAAGAAAAAATTATTGCTTCTCTTACAGCAGTACCTGATGAGAACATAGTAGTATTCTCATCTTATAGCCCAGATAAAAGAAAGACTCAGTATAAAAGTCTCACAAAAATTGCAGAAGTAAAAGAATTTATGTCTGGTGATGAGAATAATTCATTCTCTCGTCTTGAGCAAAAGTATTCAAGTAATATTGATGCTAATGCCCTGAAAAAACTCATATATCTTACAGGAAATGATGTTGAGAGATGTATATCAGAGATAGAAAAGTTACAGATTCTAAAAGAAAAAATACAAATTCAAGATATAGAAAAACACGTAAGTCCAAACTTTGAAGAGTCTATTTTTGTATGTATTGATACGCTACTTGATAAGAACTCTCACAAGTTCTTGTCTGAGTTTCGTAACATTATTTGAAATACAAGCTATTACGCATTTTATCAATCTTTTATCGTAAATCTGAGAGTTTTTCTTTACATCATATATCTAAAAAAGCAGAGAAAAAAATCGTGAGAAATAACAGATATACTCTCTCTTTGAAAACGATCATTTCTTATTAATAAGAATATTAAAGCGAATTTCTTAAATATTCAAGAACTTTATACAAACCTGCTAAGTCTCGATAAAAGTATGAAAACCTGAAAACTTACGAGTAGTGATGAAAAAGATTTAGTAAAAAATATGGAACAGTGTTTTTTGAAATACTTTAGCTAATTATTCTATTTCTCATAGTCCTGGTCTTTTCTCAAGGTCAGACTCAAATCTAACTTTTAGCTCTGCTATAGTCTCTTGAGTTTGCAAAAAAGACTCTGTAGTTACAAGACGTTTTCTGTACTCTTTAACTCAGGGGAAGGATTTGATGTACTGTACCAGGTGTTTTCGGATCTCAAGAGATCATTTACGTTCTCACTTCGTTGCCACAAGCTTATCAGCATGAAACTCCATAGCTTCCAGCATTTCTGCGAGAGTTGGCTGGTATGTTCCATGTAAAAAATATTTTGATGGGAAATCAGTAGAGTACTTTTCAGATAATTCTTCACCAAGCAGAGGAAGAGAAGTGCTTGGAATAAAACACCATGGATTTCAGAAACTTCTTCTTCCGATCATAAAACCAGCTAAATCTTTCACTTTATTCATTCCATCATCATAGTGTTCAATGTCACCATTACAAATAACGGGGATATCTAAATTCCTCTGAAGTTCGTATATATCAGTAAAGTCAGCTCTTCCTGTATAGGCTTGTTTTGCAGTTCTTCCATGAATAGTAATGAGCTTTGCGCCTGCTTTTTGAAGTCATTGACCAAATTTTATAAGGTCTTGGTTTCCATCAAAACTCCGTCTTGTTTTTACAGATATTGGCAGATCAGTTGCCTCGTCAAGAGATTTCACTATATCAAAAGCAGTATCTTCATTTATAAGGAGGCTAGATCCGTGTCCACTACGTATTACCTTTTTGGCAGGGCATCACATATTTACATCAATCCCAGCTACTCCATAGGTACTAATTGTTTTAGCTGCTTTTGCGAAGTTTTCTGGATTTTTTCAAAATATTTGAATTATAAGAGGTTTCTCTATTTCTTGATGTGGAAGAACGCTTTCGGCTAAAAATTTTGAGTGTATAAGTCCGTCTGCACTATAAAACTCTGACACGCAAAAAATATGAGGTGCAATTCGCTTCATAGATTGCCTATAAGCACTGTCTCAATATCCATCCATAGGAGCTAGGAAACAAAGCTTTTCGTGTTTTTTTAGCTGGTCTTGCCAAAAGTCTTTATGCATACAGATTGTTTGTAAAATATTTTTAGCATGATTATAGTCAAAAATGAATTTTCGCGAGTTTTTTTTACTATCTGTCAACGCTAAAAATTTGTGAATGAGATCTATTATATGTTAGAATATTTTTAGATCTACCCATCAAAGCAAAAACCTATGAGCATTCGAACCGAAAGACAAAAAAGAGAATACAAAGAAATAGTGCTCAAAGAACTTGGAATAAAGAAAAACGATCCAAGGGCATTAGGCTATATTTGCTGAAGTTTAAAAATAGATGATGACTTCCTTTCTGGAATATCCCAAACTAAGGCTGTATATGTCGTATTTTCGGAGGATCAGAATTATAAAAAATATGATAATATCTTTTTTATAAACTATGAAAAGATGCAAGAAAATGTCAGTGGTTTTGATTTCTTTGTTTGTACAACTGGCTCACAGCAAACAGAATATTTTCTTCAACAAGATATTATTCCTATAGTGCAGAGATGACATTATCTTTCTACCCTATTGCAAGAGTATCTCCCTCTTACAACAAAAGGTAATTGCTTTTACTATGACGCTGATAACAAATGGTTAATATATGCAGCTATCATTAGATACTTAGAAAATTATAAATTTCCCAGAGACCATGAACAAATAATAAACAACGTACGACTCAACTTTCAATACTAAAAGAATATTATGAATACAACTGAAATACTCGCAAAAAAAACGGAACTCAGAGATATATACAAAAACAAGTATGATCTACCAAAAAGATCTAAGATACTTGTAGCTATATTTTGTAAGTGACAAAAAATAACAAAGAAAATCATCAAATGACTCAGCGTACTCCCTGCAAATTTTATTATTCTATGAAAAATAGATGAAAAAATAGAAGAAAAGAATATCGCGTATGAAGAAGATCATAATAGTATTGATATGTTAGGAGTAGATGCTATCATAAATGACGGAGATGGAATAAAGCTGGAGAATATAATGAAGGTTGGAGTAGTACCAATTACTATTGAAAATAATTATCTTGGTAAAATCCTTACAGAATTTCACCCTGGAAGAGCAGAAGGAAACTCTTACATATATGTAGATGGTTCACACTGGTCAGCGTATTACGCACTTATCCGATATCTCGAGAATCATA
This sequence comes from Herpochondria borealis, assembly GCA_032274145.1. Classification (NCBI taxonomy): domain Eukaryota; phylum Rhodophyta; class Florideophyceae; order Ceramiales; family Ceramiaceae; genus Herpochondria; species Herpochondria borealis. The sequence continues at coordinate 609 of JAVCKV010499965.1, read as the reverse complement.
AGTTTCCATATGATAATAGGAATCTCGTAAAGAATGTAGTAGATATTTAATAAAAAATGTGAGAAGATATTTCTTTTTCTGATAGAGCAAAAAACACTCTTTGAATGCTACATCAAGCTGCAAGATTTAGAAATGATACAATCTTCTGGATAAACGGTATAGATGTACCTTCAGAAGTTCAAACAAAAATAACAAATTTATTATACAAGGCTAAGAAGTATGATGAATCATATCTATACAAATGAGTAGCAAAATGAATTGAGCTTATAACCCACGATTGAGAAGTAATTTGAAGAATTTTCCCACAGATAAGTCCTTATAAAGATGCATGACTTATGAGATCTTTTCATATGTATACTCAAGTTGAAGAAAAGTTTAGATGAAAATGATATGGTTATGCTCTTATGAAAGAGTATATCGATGCATGATATAAGCTACCTCCATTTGAATGACTCGTAAAACTTTCTCAAATAGAATTATTTAAAAAATTCTGATACAAAATAATAGCCTATATTGAAGATGACACCTTTCATCAATATTCTAAAAGAGATGCAGCGGAGCTAGAACAAGAAATGACTTATAGCAAAGAATTAGAAAGTTTATTAGAGG
>JAVCKV010499743.1:0-11609 GCA_032274145.1 Herpochondria borealis | reverse complement strand
CACTGGGATACTTGTCTATCAAAGTACAGATGGCAAGTTTGGGCACATATTTCCTCCCAGCGACGTAGTACAAAGGAATGCCTTCGATGGTGTCACCCCTAGCAATTGAGACAGCTTGCGGGAAGGCCTCGATAAGTCGCAAATATATTTTGCTTTCATCTGGATCTTCAACTCCCGTTCCCGTTTTTGGAGCGTGCATGGCTCACGCAAAGGTTACAGTACCAGGTATTATGGGGGTTGGCCCTATTTCGCACCAGATTTTGTATCGAATTTTACACCTCACAATTACTTAGAAGTACGGAGGCGGAAGGACACCAAAAATTGCGAGCGTTGGATCGAGGCATGCCAAGCAACATCATTGGTTAGCTACATTTACTTGACAATCTAGAGTACCTATTACTTCGAGCGAATGGTAGCTCCACTGTAGCCTCGACCCGACGATCGAGCCTAGTATATGACCGCTCCTAATGTTATTTCGAATGCTATTAGGAATTAGCAGTGGCACTTCGAGTCGTCTTCCTCTAGTTTCGATTTTAAGAGCTGCTCTCCGAGGATGTCAGTAGAGTGTTGCTCATACATGAAGTCGCCAAGATATTGTTCCACATCTACTGCGCAGTAGCCCGCGCGCTACAAGGTTTCCTACTCTGCTGTCTTCTCAGGTTGATATACCCTGCCGGTTGTTAGATTCACCAAATACTTGCTCTCCATCATCGTGATGACTTCCTGTGTTAGCGGTGACAAAACCGCAGTCACAAGTAATTAAAGCAAGGATTATACCGACAATCCACCCAGCATGATGAATCGTCGTCGGCACGCCTGATGGCGGGGAGCGCAGCAGACTAGACCAAAGAATGTCTTCACGAGCATCCAGCAATGTAATAAGCTGACCACAGCTGCAAGCTGCAAGCTGCAAGGCAGCATATGCGATATTGGTATCTTGAAAGGCCTCAGTTTCAGCGATAATTGCTGGTGTCATGTCAGGAAGACTTCCTATTTCATTAATACTGAAGTTCTGCCAGATGGCTTACGAGGCGTGTATTGTTCACAGAGGCCCATCTTTGAAGCAAGTTTATCTCTGTTACATTGGTGGTGGCCTCTTCTGATGGAGAGCGATGACAGCCTTGATCGATCGCCTTCGACAATCAGCTCTATGGGAAGGCCAGTGTATTGACTGGTCGTTTCTGCAACAGTAGTGTGCATGACAGTGCGAACAACGTATTTGCGTGAAAAGTTTGGTACACTGGGGAAGAGAACATGGTGGTTTCATGCTGATACGGCGCTCAGGCTCCAGAAAGTGTTCTTGGACGACTTGCCAAACTGCATAAGTCTCCTCCAGAATACCAATTCCACTTGGATGAGATTCTGAAGAGCTTATTTCCGTGTTCCAGTTTGTACAAAACGCGTATTCTGATGGCAAACGATGAGAAGATTGTGCGGAGAGAAACCAACTTCGATCCCAAAATCCAATCACCCAGCGACCTGTGATAGACAAATCATCTCTCCTGAAAAATAGATATAGGGTATCTGGTCGAATACTTGAACATTGCACCAGCAAAGTCCCGAATGGATGGCGCCTTTCACCGGTGCGGGGCAAAATTTCGATAGGTGCAGTTGTTCTGCCGTAATGGAGTCTTACCCACGCTCCATTCTTTGATTGTCGCAGCATTTCCATAATGAGACGACCCAACTGTGGGCATTCGAGACTCCCTAGCCTTGGTCGTTCCCTATATGCGAGCATCCAGTATCCGCTAGTTAGCAGTGGCAATGCAGCCCACTGAGGCAGAAGTTCATGGGTTTCGACGAGAAAGAGTGTTCGAGTAATCCCGGAATGTTTGCGAAGGTCGAATATTCCACAATCCTCAAATAGTTGGATTGGGTACTCGGTAACGATGTCCATATCATCTAGAAGATTACGCTTTTCGACCATTCTCAGCCGAACACTCCATAAGGCGGCAACAAACCACGCACGCGACACACCCGCGACGGTTGCAAGCTCTTCTGCCGTGAGAAAGGAGCAAATTTCAAAAAGTGACGGTTCTGCTGGCATGTTGACTTCTCTGTTGAGTCGGGTATTTCTCGAGTTATAGTTGCATCGGACAATGCTTCCGGTTACGATAAGGGTGACCAGTAAAAGCGAGAAGTGAAATACAGCCTCCACGACTTCTCCAGATGACCAAGGGTTTATTAGCAGATTCTTCACGCACCACTCTAGATGGCCTGTTTCTTCTTGTGGACAAGCACCTGGGTGATCCATGTCAACAAACAGACGCTTGCTGTTTCGCAAGAGTTCAACAATAACGAGAGTGAATCGCAAGGACACGGTTGATGATGCGCACTTGAAAACCTGAAATAGTACGATGACCGACCAAGTTTCCGGGTCTACAAACGACCATGTAGGGCTCTGCCGATATTGAATAGACACGTATAGCAGTTTCCGCCCTTTCGTGTAAGCGGTCACGCCATCGCTGAACAAAATGGTTCGAGTAGCGCAGCTAGCTCCCCAGGCACTTGCCTCTTCCGAGCACGGCACAAGCGTTTCGCTCTGACTCTTCTTTCGGTTACAAAGTGTACTAATACATACACAGCTGCTATTGCCTTATCAAGAAGTGATACTATGGTAACCACGCTTTGGCTCAATCTTCAACTACATAGGCAATCGGAATCGTTTCCTTCTCGAGCGTTGCAGCGACGCCTTCCTCCTCGTCGTCATGCTGCTCCTTTGGAGCGGTGGGGATTGGTGTTGATGACGCTGCATCATTGGTGGTCGGTACGTGATGGGAAAGCGGGACTGGCACCGGGGCTGGCATTGGAGCTAGATTAACGGGGACGTTCTCAATATCGCCGAAGTCACCGTTGTCTGCGTCGTCGCCTTCGTCATTGCCATCATCTCCACCATCATCAGCAGTACCTTCGCCAAGTAATCGGCGAAGCTTCTCTTCCATCGAGGCCGACTTGAGTGGAAACGGCGACAAGAGCACTTTGTGAGATGTCAAGGATACGCCGCAAGGACATAGACCGGAATGAATTGCCGTGACAAACTTCAAAAAGTCTTGCTCGTGGCTCACACCACCACTCGTCTGGGCAAACAAGTGTCGAAACACGCGGGGGTTGGTCCGGAGCAAGGCTGACTTTGTCTCTTTGAGACTCCTCCGACAGGAAACTTCGTCCTCTGTATCCATGTACGGCGGTTGCTTCGTCATGACATAGTTGCGCAGTCGACGAACCTCTTCCTTCTTCTTGGTGTACTCTGCAATGGGCTTTTCGAGTTCTCGAATCTCTAACTTGATTTGTTTCACTTCTGCGTTCAGACCAGGAATCTCTACTTGACGAATCTCCAATCGATGACTCTCTCGGGCTCTTTCTGGAGGCAACAGGCGTTCAGTGTCCATACTACGCACACTTCTGTTGCTGTTCCTTCGTCCCCCAGGACGACTATCATCCACACCACGAACGCCGTTGTTTCTACGCCCCCCAGGACGACGGACATCAACTCGCTCAACTTCCACCTCTCCGTTGCTCCTACCGCCACGACGACTGTCACCTCGACGATCTTCTGGCAAGAGGCGTTCAGTATCCACACCGCTGATACTCCTGCCACTCGTCGCCGCTACCCGTCGTTCTTGTCGCTCTTGTGCTGTCGCTTCTTGTTCCAGCGCTCGAATCCGAACTTGCATGCGTCTCACTTGGCGCTCTTTCGTCGACTTGTCACGTCGCGCCAAGTCTGCATCAGCTGCAAGCTGTGGCAATATCGTACTTAGGTTATCGTGCTGAGCCTTCTTTTCGCGATAGGCCCTCCAGGCTACATGGTTCGCGTCAATCTCTACAAGTCGACGACCCGTTTCGTCACACAACTGGCACTGTTGTCGAAGTTCGCTTCGCTCGTTGCGAGGAAGGAGATTGTGCTGAATCTCTGATAGGTCCTTGCGCTGTTCGTCCATGGCTGTCAGAACGCGACGCGCTGTAATCTCTCTGGATGCTCCTTGCTCAACCGCCATACCCTCATAGAACGTCGTACTCAATGGGCATTCGGTGACGGCTTGCTCACAACCGAGAACGAAGCGACATAGGTTACAGCATCCCAACCGAGTCGCACCGTTGCTTAGAAAGAGCGATTCATCAGCATCAGACAGAATCTGCTGCAAGTCTTCGTCGTTCAATGACGGCATTCTTTTGCAAGCTCACTTATCAAACAAGCCTCTACAATTAGAGTGTGGGGTTATGCGCAATCGAATAGCACAATAGATGCAATGAATCAGGTTGTCGAACAGAGCATCAACACCATCAATAACGCGATAATGAAACTCAACGCCCAATGATCGCTTGGTGGGACTCGAGCTCTTTGAGGTCTTATTTGCCCACACGAGTAAAATTGTGGCGCATGAAAGCTATATTTTTAGATAGATTCAATCGGCCATCAGTGATGTCGAACACATCTCTTTGTGCTGTTGGGTGTGCTGTTCTATATTGTCCCATTGCTCAAGCACTGTGCTGGTTCATTCATTCCTTTGTCATTCGTATCATTCAGTAAGCAAGATGAACGAACACACTACTATCGAGCTTCAATTGGCAGAACAGAAGGACATGGTGTGGGTGAATGAATGGTACGAATCCATTCAGTTCGTACCCGCCAGTTCAGAGGAGGACAACAAGATCGTGATCGCACTGTACAATGGCGAACGAGCTGGTTTGGGGCGACTGGTTCCCATTGACGATGCGTCTTGGGAATTGGGTGGAATCTATGTGAGAGAAGAGTTTCGTGGCAAGGGCATTGCACGACGCATTGTCCAACGCCTATGTGATGATCATCATATTGGCAAGGAGGAGGGCGAGAGTATTTCAGCCCTTTGGTGTATTCCGTTTGCGCACTTGGTTCCCTTTTATACTTCCTTTGGATTCGAGGTATTCCCAAAGTGCAGTAAGGAGATCCCGTGCAAGATTCAATGCAAAATTGGAAATTGCAATTCCACATTTCCTGACAAGAACGTTGCACTGCTGAAAATGACAACATCAGGTGATGAAAGTTAACAGCCAGTACTTGCGTCTCAACAGATACCGCATAAGTTGACCACAATTAGGTGGCATTTACTTGTAACTAGCTAATCAATAGGTAGGGCCGATTCATTTTGGAGGGATAGAGTGATCAGGCGACTGATAATGTGGCTGCGTGCGAAACTCAACGGCTCAAGCCTCTTCTTTAGTAAGATGACCCAACATGTAGGACCATCACCGGTTCGTGAACATCCACACAACATATATGATAATACTTTATATTACGCATACTGTTTTACCAACCATTGAATTAGAAACGGGGGGTGACAAGCCTCCAAGGCGTACAACTAGTAGCAACAGCGATGGGGCCTAGTTTGTTTGCCCTTCTCCGTCGGCGTTTTCTTTTTCTGTGGGCATACATGTACTTGGTAGGGCCTGTCCACTAACACTGGCGCTATAAATTAGTATAATCATCATCTTGATGGCATTTTGACTAGACTTGTAGCCCTGGGCGTGTTCAAACGACACCCACATACTTTGCATTCCAGTGGTACCGCGCTAGGTTTCTCCCTTGAGCCTTGAGCCACTATCATCATCTTGGGTATCAGCTGTTTGCGCTTGCAAATATTGTAGTGCTGCGCGAGCTTCAGGGACTACGGTTTTCTCAAGGAACTCTTCCACAAGTTTCAAGGCTTCACCGTTACGCCCGACTGCACGCAAGCTTTCCGCGAGCGTGACAGCGGCAGCTCCAACCATTGCATGCTCGTCGGGAAACTGTTCCTGCAAGCGACGGAGCACTTTCTGGGCCAAGTTGACCATCTTTGTCGCGCTTTCGAAATTGCTTTTGCTTTCCATCAAAGCTCTGGTCAGAATGAAGTTGGTATAACTGAGTTCAGTTGTCGTGGGCCGCGATTCGAAATGAGCTTTCGCAAGCTCAATCAACTCATCCGACGTCCACGAATGCTTCGACGCTAACAACCAGAAAAGCCTTCTGCGAATGCCGAACTCGCGGTTCTTCACGATAGATTCTTGATGGCTTTCGTCCCCGACCAAGATCCCATCTTGCAACACCACCGCCAAGTCTTTGGTGACTCCCAATAAGTCCTTTTGTTGCCCATACTCGTCAACGCAAATGTGTTTTTGTTGCCCTTGCTCGTCCACGCAAACATCTAGCACCCAACCAAGGCTCTTCATAAGACCATTGATAAGTTCCCTATATCGCTGTACAGCGGCGGGGTTGCCCATTAGCTCCTCGATTTTCGCCAGTTCTTCGATAGCGTCAATCGTCTCCAAATTTGCATCACCCAACGTGAGCTTCATTGACTCCACCAAGGCGCTGCATATACTTTCGGCTTCGTTAAGCCTTCCAAGATTTCGAAGCACAGCAACGAGCCTACACTGCGCATCGAAAGTCCTCACATTAGTTGGGCCAAGTACCGCGTGACATCCCTCCCACAATTCACTGTACAACACCTCAGCCTCTTCATATTGTTGTTGCGCGACTTTTAATTGGGCACGCCTTTCTAGAAAAGCTAGGTGAACCGTCTTGTCGTTCTCAGTGATTGCAGAACCTTGGTTTGCTTCATGCGTTGCGTGTGTTAGGAACATGTCGGCTTGTTGGAATTCGCCGAATGCCGTAAGCAAGGTTTCAAAGCTTATGCACTTCACTTGGTACATGGGGTCAGTAGTCTCCATTTTGGAGAGCCCGTCTTCGTACCGCTCGATCAACCAACTTTGCATTCGATGAGCTACCTCCTGGTTGACATTGACAACTCCGTTTCGTTGCCTCATCTTTTCGAGAATGCGATCCTTATCTTTTGCGCGCCGAGCGTCGGCATCTTCTGCATTCAATGTCGAAAGGGTGCGAACAATAGAGCCATCTACGACAGCAGGCGACTCCATCCAACGTGCCTCTTCCGTGGTGGGTAAAACCACTCTAAGATTCGCTTTACCGTCAACAGTGGCGAACATCTCCCAGATCACCCAGATCTGTCCAAGAGTTATCATCAAGTCATCAAACCGTTCTAGAAGTAGAGCAGTATTCTTGATTTCACCAATCTTGCTTTGCAGGTCTTCCGTAAAGTTGTTCTTGAACTGTAACATTTCGGCGTCCTCCTCCGGGCTATCGTTCCAAGCAAATTGATTCACGCAGAATATATCAGTCCAGGCGAAGTAACCCCGGAGCTGCCCCAGAAGATCCAAGAAGTGGTCAATGGTGTATGCGCCCGTGTAAGAAACGAATATATTCGCGTCACCAACAATCTTCTGAGTGGCTTCGCCGGGTCCGTTCCACGAAGAACCATTCATTCCATCGATTAGCGCGCCGTGTGGAATCCTACGGCGTCGCATGATCTCTTGGATGCCATAATTACGAATGAACCATACCCGACAACCATACTCCCGAAAAGAGAGGATTTCTGGGCAGACCATGAAGCAATCCAAGATCCAGTCAACGCTGACTCCTTTCCAGCTTACGAGGCCACTCGACGCCTTGGAATCTACGTCATTAGGTTCTTGATTGGTCCAAACCGGAAAGTCCTCCCGTTCGTAAGTAGCGTTGTCGCACAGATTCGTAGCCAGTTTCCTAAGATCATCGGGTGACGGATTTTTCGGAAAGGACTTTAGCCATGCATCGAAGTGACTGGGACGCTTTAACAGTGCAAGTGAATGCTCTGACTTTGTGTGTCCCTTCGCAACGGCCTTCTCGTAGTAGCCAATGGCCTTAGCAACGTCCTTTTCGATCTCTTCTTCAACTCCCTCTTCGTAGCATTTGCCCAGCTTCCAGGTACTTTCGATATGACCTTGAGCCGACGCGGCTTCATACATCGCTAAAGCCTTACTCACGTTCTTTTCTGAACCTTGACGACCAGTCAGAAAAATACTTGCTAGCTTCTCAAGTGCAGGCGCATATCCTTTATCAGCTGCTTTCACCAACAGCTCGTGGGCTGTTTTCCTTTCTCTGGGAACGCCATACCCATCCTCATACCTTCTCGCCATCTCAAACATGGCGTCAGCTGAGCCTTGTTGAATTCCTTGTTGCAACCAAGAGATCACCTCACCAGGGCTTTCACGCAAACCATACCCGGCCATACAGCAGACGGCAAGCTGATGCATTGCAAATCCGCATCCGTCTTTGGCAGAATTTTGAAAGCTTTGAATCGCACTTGCCGCATCGTCAAGTTGTTCCTTCTGGTATACACCCCACGAAGCTATTGCCAATGGATCGCCATGACACGCCGCATACTGGAGCAGAGACCCAGCAGCCTCTATGCTGGCCACACAATCGGGAGGTACAATGTCCCCTGTCATGTAATATGTAGCCAACAAAACACAGGAATGCGGAAAACCCCTTCCTGATGCAGCCTGCAACAACTCATGCTCAACGTTTGGATCTATGGGCACCCCAACTCCTTGCTGGTAGCACACAGACAAGTTGTGAAGCCCCAAAAGAGAGCCTCGCTCTGCTGATATGCTGAAGAGTTCAATGGCTCTCTTTGGGCCGCCCGTGATAACGCTCATCTGACAGCACAGCCCAAGACTGGCGATAGACGGAGCATGACCTGCATCGTCAATGCACCGCTGAAACAGCGCGACTGCTTCTGGTCGATCCATCGGAACACCTTCTCCTTGAATCAAGCATTTCGCGAAAGCATTGGTACACAAAACGTGATTCTTCTTACATCCAACACGATACACTTTTGCTGCCTTTTCTGTATTACGCGGCACGCCAATCCCATTCCAGTGACAATTCCCGAGACTATAGATTGCGTCAAAATTCCCGTCCTGCATGGCCTCGGCGTACATCTTTACAGCTCGCTCCTCGTCCTTCTCCACTCCGAATCCATATTGAAGACATGTGGCAAGAACAAAGCGAGCAAATGGAGACGATGCTTGATGCTGCGACATCCATTCGCGTACGCCCTGTCGCGACAACAGACTCTGCGTTTCTCGTTTATTTTGAACAGTTCCCATGGTGCCTTCAAAGACCGCCCATGCGTACCGACACACGTACTCCATGTGTTCTGCCTGTGATGCTTTGAACTCGCCTTCGAGCGAATCCAGCATCAAACCACCAGCATATTCTCTCCACAAACGACTCTGTTCCCTGGCTTTCTCGTGTCGATCGAAACCAAGCGATTCTCTGTCATTAATGTTGATGACGAAGTGTTGCGAAACGTTCATATCGACGGTCGGTTATGACACGTGAAGGGTTGGAGAGCTATGATTGGAGTCAAGCGATGCACACGATGGGAGAGAGCATATTATTTATGATCGACAACAAAATATCTAATTTGAACTTCGTGGGAACGCTGGCGCCTCACACCCATGGTGGCGACAGGCCAACAAAGAGTGCAAAAGATTCAAGTGACTGGCGCGTTCCTGGGACCATCCAAGAACATGACAAAATATACCTGCAAGTTATACAGACGCATCCGCAAGCGGTCTCAATTCGTCAGGGGGCAGCACAAATGAAGGCATTTGTTTGTACTACGCCGTTGGGAACATTTATATACCAGCGTTGATGGCCATCAAGTTGGGTAAGAAGTGAGAAAATTGGCGGGAAATGTGACACACCACGGGAAACGTGACACACCACGACCATGCAGTGCCTTCGATGCGGAGCTGGCGCAACAATGCAAATCTACCTGAGCAGGTACAGTCAGTATCTTATGAACGGCACGCATGTGTTGCTCGGCTACGCCAGCAAACTGTCTTTTTAAATACTGAAGTTTCATGCTATCGTTCGCGGTTCTTCAAAGTGTATTCACCCCCTCCACTACGACCGATTCTTCCATACCAATAGAGGCTGTGCTGAACAAGAACGAATCATCATCGCAGGAATCGATCGAGTCCATGCCAGGAGAGGATATGTCGGGCAGCTTGTCATCATGGAAGAATGGTTCCACACGATGCTGCTTCTGCGGAGACTTGGGCACTTTGCGTCTCACCGCAACTTCACTTGAGAAGTGCCCTCGCCTTTTATCTGGTAGTCGACGGCCACCGCGGGAGGTTGCGTTACGGAAAGCGAAGCCAATTTTTCGTCGCGCTTGCGTATCTGTAACTTTAACGTAGCAGCTGCTCTGCTTGCAGAATCCGACGAATCCTCCGCTTGACGATCGAATCATATCCAAGACTGAATCAATAATACGTCTCTTCTCGAAACTCTCTTTGGCTTGTACATATCGCCCAACCTCTTTATGAATGAGTTTTTGAAAGGTAATGTTTCCAATGTGATGATAATCGGCACGGCTTGAAAAGCAAATCACATCGTGCTCTCCAGCTTGAATCGTTGGCATCTCGGTAAAATCTATGCTGGACAAGGAACTGTCGTCGCAAAACTCAGCTAACTCCTTGTCGAGAGAGGCCAAACTGGACAAGGAATCACCATCACATGATGTCCCCTCGCCGTTATCTGTCGGTGAATCCCCCGTCTCACTTCCTGTTGGCGCTGGTCGACCATCACCACCCTCTTTGATCTCTTGCGGAATCGTTTGCAACGCAAAGGTCTCGATCACCTCCTTCTTCCGTGTCGTTAGCGGTGCTCTACTACCATCGATTGAACGAGCCTTACATGCTGCTATAGCTTCGCGCATGACTCGTCTGACCTTAGCTCGTGCTCGACTATCTCCAACTTCGACGTAACACTTGTTCTTTCTGCAAAAGTCTATGAACCCTCCATTGGGGGAGCTCCCTCGAACAATATCAACAATCGACAGAACGATAGCGCCCTTGTCCTTGTTGCTGGTTTGCATATACAGTTCAAGGTTGTCTTCGATGAGTTTTTGAAAGTTTGCGTTACTGAGGTGGCGATCGGTGCTTCTAGCAAATCCTGGTGTTGGGCAGATCACATCATGCTCTCCAGGTTGGAAGTCGGAAGGAAGTTGGGTACTCCCGGCCGTAGCCCACCGACTAGATGCCATAGTTAGCTTGATCGAGAAGCAAATGTTCAGAGCTTGGCTGGGAAGTCGACGCAGAACAATGGGGCTTTCTGTGTTGTGATGGTTATGTCGCGGTAGCGATGTCGCGTTTTCTACTTCAAGGAAAAAGTTCCGTCAATTAGACTGGCGGGTTGTCCGAAGACATGTTGCCATGATTGTGTCAATTTTGTGTTATGGGGCTGTGTGGAGACGATGGGAAGCCATCACATCAAGGATCCAACGGGCTTCAGTTGACTCACTTTTCTTGGAAAAGGCCACAAAAAGTAACGGCACTCACCCAGTATCATGTTTGCGATGATACAATCAAAACAGCGAAGTTCGGGAGAGAGTGGAACCACCTACATTCATATGTTATAGACCAAAGTCCATTACTTGCTGCTTGAGGGTGGTATCAAGCAGTATCGCTGGGAGTCATACTAGCGATGAAGTCAGTGGTCTGCCGCAACCACAAAGGCAACTTCGTACTCCGAGTTAGTTCTGACACCTCTCTTGTTGTATTAAAGATACCAGCTGATGGTTATCAAAGAACAAGTATCAAAAACATAGAGATGATGGCAACAAACCCAACATAATAGACACGCACAGAGACAGCGAGATCCACAACTGACACAACTGGATGGTCTCAAAATGACCATGGCGACACTATCGGTTGCTGTCAGTCAGCCTCTGTGAACCAATAGT
>JAVCKV010499632.1:0-11609 GCA_032274145.1 Herpochondria borealis | reverse complement strand
CTTCTCTATTTTTGAAGAACTAAAGAAATATTATATGAAATATCTTGTCACATTTGCTAGAATTATTGTCGGTAATCTATTTATATTTAGCGGAGTAGTTAAAGCCAACGACCCACTAGGCTTTTCCTATAAACTAGAGGAGTATTTTGTTGAGTTTGGAATGAACTGGGAATGGTTACATAGTATTTTAGTTCCATTGGCAGCAGCGCTTTGCATTGCTGAAATTATTATGGGAGTTGCTGTTTTAGTAGGTTGGCGTATGAAAGAAATTTCATGGTCATTGTTATTAATGATTGGCTTTTTTACCATTTTAACAGGGGCTTCAGCCGTATTTGAAATTGTACGTTCTTGTGGTTGTTTTGGAGATGCAATACCATTAACTCCTTGGCAATCATTTTACAAAGATATTGTTCTGTTTGTTCTGATACTCATCATCTTTGTGAAAAGAAATGTGATTAAACCGTTTGATAATAAAATGCATCTATTAGGTATTTACGTTGTATCAAGTTTAATTCTATTGCTATTGGGTAACATGTTGGAGTGGAATATGGCTATTGAAGCGTTGGCTTTGTTGTGGTTGGCAGTTGCAATTCAATTTATGGGAAAAAGTCCTCAATTAGCTGCGAATGTAGCTGTTGCAATTTCTGTGATCTACAGTTTATATCTATCAATTGGAGCAACTACAGATTTGCCTTTTAAAGATTTTACCCATTCAGTTTCTAGATAATCTGGGTAATTTCGTGTGGCGTTTTGATGGCATTTTACCATTTTTGGAGAATCACTCAGTGGGTGGAAATACACTGGTTGTCGATGAAACCTTTGAAAAGACGGTCTACGCAATCAATCTGGAAAACGGTGCGCTACTATGGCGTTATGACTATGGAAGTAGTGATTACATGGAAATACTGCGTGTGGATGACAACGGCAATGTTTATATTTCTACTGACGATGGTATATTGATTTTCGATTAGCTACGTTGTTACTTAAACCAGATAACGGGAACGACTGAATTTTTCTCTTCCCTCGGTTACAACACCCGCCGTGGTACGGTGGGTAGCATTCCAATTTAAACCATTAGTCGATAACTTCTGCCTGCCTCAGAAGCCTAGCCAACTTCAGGGCCGGATACTTATCAGAAGTTTTTTTGCTTGCGCAAATATCATGAAAAAAACAATTTTTTTCACTGATGATCGCTTGGTACTGTTGAATAAATTTAATTAGCTTGGAAGGCAGCACGATTTTCTTTTGTTCGTGAAGCGCAAATGCCGTGCGAATTACTAAGTTCAAATGTGGCTCTTTTTTATTGAGCGATTGCTGTAATTCCTTTTCAACTAACTGCCCGGCATGTGCATTTAGAGAAAGAAAAATTTCCAGTACGGCATTGCCAAAAGTATTAACAACTTGGGCATAGTCATAATACCGATGGTCCTTAAGAATTTCTCCTCATATTTTGAAAGTTCAAATTCACGATCGAGCACCAGGCCAAAATCAGTGAGATACATATTTCGACCATCGGTGAGCCAATTGTCCACATGGGCATCAAAATGGATTACGCCGTGCTGATTAAGAAAATCAATGCTCTTAAGCGCCTTTCGAAGCATGCCTGGCATCTTTGACGGGTTCTCTACCATCCAGTCACTTACCGGTGTCAGGTATTCAAGGAATAACAGTAGGTGGTGCTTGCTCTGGCAGCGTTCTACCATGTAACGTTCGATGGTTTTTCTGCCATTCCAGTAATCAATATAATTATTCAGATTAGGGAAACCTTCACTGGCTTCGTCTGCAGGCAAAATCCGATAATGATGCAATAGCGGAAACGCAGAAAACTGACCATCTCGCACCCAGTTAGTTGTTTTTATATTTGCAGCAAGTTCACGGAAGGCACCGAAACCAGCTGAACCAACACCATAGTTGTACCACGTCGGAATTCTGTATACGTTCTTCGTCGAATGCGCATTCGCGACCTCAAGATCGGTCAATGGAATTCTTTTAACGAAAACCTTCTGCCCATCTATCTCTACAATACCGTTGTGCCCCCAGCCTGCTGTAAGCTTAGCTACAGACAGGAGCGCCTTGAGCCTCTTGTCTGACATCATCGATAAACGGGTATTGATACTAAAATGTGTCTTGAGACGGTCGCCCATAAAACCCCTGATGATTTAACTGTGAACATTGGTGATACAAAGAACTGCTGGTCGCGAGTCTTGCGTATGCAACCATTCGACCTTTGCGGATGCGCAATTTGTTGACATCAATGGCTACAGCATTAGTAGTAAATACCCCCTGCTTACCACCTGCCATTACCGCTGTCGTGCTACCCGACTTTATCTTGGTAAGCCACGATTTCTTACTGTAAGCCTGCAAGTTGCAACCCCTTGAGATAGTGCTTGAGATCCTCCGGCCGCCTTCGTATGCTTTCAGCCCTTTCATCAGCAAGACTTATTTCGGGCCGACTCGCCAAGGCCTCTTCTATTAACCACTCAGCATCTTCGTTCTGCCCGAGATAGGTATGACTGGCAGCTATCAAAAGGTGCGTACGATCATACTCCGGATTGCGGCTAATTTCAGGTTCGAGCAACTCCAGGACGTCACTGTACCGCTGTCATTGAAACAACGCCATGGCCGTGGATAGTTCGATTCACCAGACACATAAAGACTTCGATTGTTTAGTCACGATCTTCGGGGTTTCCCAATTTAGCCTTAGGGTGGTTGAAGTTGATAACGCTATTAATAGCCAATGTCTAATTCGCTGTTTAATTTTTCTCGCAGCGATAAGCGCTGAAAATAAGGCCATTGCCAGGTGCCAACTGACTCCCCTGTTGACTTATAGCCGATCACGAGGCCTATTCGCTGAGTTGAAAGCGCAATTGCGCATTATTCCAAAACACCATGATCATTCATAAATACAGTATTTCAATTGACTGTAAATTGGTGAAGACAGAAGAAGGCGTCGTTGCTTAAAAGAAGTACTGTTAAGTACAAAACAAGCTACACCTGTCGCTCCGAGTATCCGCGCAAGCCAGCGCCCTTCCCTGAATCGGCCTGTAACCTCATTCGCAGCATGCGCCATGCGGCTGACTTCCCGTTCAACACCCTGATCTACCCACCGATAATGGATACCCTTTCTCGCCATGGATCGATATACAGATTTAACTAATCGACCTGATGAGGTTCAAGTGGCTCGCAGTTTAGAAAAAGAGAAATTTCGTAGAGTCGATGCTCCCTTGACGAGAGCTTTCTACGACGTGGGTCTTTGCAATTCTGCGCAACGACTAGATCTGGAGTGCACGCGCTGCTGGAAAAACGAGCGTTTCAATCGATTCAAGTTGACAGAACAATAAACTGGTTGATGTCGAATCAAGCGCAAAGCACAGTGAAGTCACTGTCCAGAGTAACAGACTGTAATATTAGATTGGATGATTGGGATCGTGAATTGCTACGTGTAGATTCGGAGCACACAAAGTAGTTTTTGGCAGCTCAAAACACGACAGGACTTAGATCTATGGACCACAAAAACAAACCACCGTTTCAAGCATCGATAGTGCTTCGCCTACTATCTACACAGGCTTACCCAGCGCTTATTGGCCTTGAGGCCGCTAACGACTCTGACAATGGGGAATCTCCTGCGGAAGACTCTGTGAATGCCCATGTGGTGCAACCACTGAAGTCAGTCCCTACAGGTAAATCTAAAATTCGCCTGCTGCGGGAAGTTAAGTGACCGTATTTGGTCCTTCGGCGAGCATGCCAAATCAACATTAATTCCTTCGGACAAGAAAGAACATAGAAGTATCGTCAGCTACGGGTGTCGGAACAAGAAGGATCAGGTCTCACACCTCATCCGCTACGCCAATAAACCGGTGGCAGAGAATCCCCCACAAGCCGATCAGTTATTGTTTCCTCGACAGGAATTGCTTGAATCTGCCGTGGACCTGACTGGGAGAACGCGCACAGAACGGGGGCTTGGAACCAGCAGTGGAACAATTATGATTTTGCTAGAAGCTTGGCGGTAAAGTTCCGCGTTGACCATCCTTAACTCCCTTCATCGCTATTTTCCGTATCCACACCTTCCCACCAATACTTTTTCTGCTCGGGTTCAAGGCTACATTGGCGATAAGCAATCGCATATGGGTTTGACCGTGGGTGTCAATCCAATTCATTTCCTTCCAATTCAGAGTTTCACCGGGCAGCCCTTTATAGAAAATTCGCAATCCGTCGGTTACTTCCCTACTCTCACTGTGCAAAGTTTAAATTCTTTGACTACGTAGCCTGCCTGCTGTCGACTGGACCCAAAACACAGTACTAAACCCTCATTGTAATAACCACAATCAAAAAGCTATCGCCTGATTAGAAAATGAGGCAAGATTCCGAGGGCTTGGCATGGGGTGCACGCCAACGGAAACTCGCTCTATTGCTCTAATTCGGCTTCACTTTAGCGTTGGTGACCATACGTGCCCGCTCTTAACAAACAGTGGATCAGTAGTCAGCGTCTCAACTGATCCAGCATGCGGCCTAACAGGGGTCTAATTCACGCCCAATGATCCGCCGCCGCTCTCCGTCATGCCCTTTACTTCCAGCCGCGACAAACAATCGGTTTCATTCATAGTTAATATGCTCATCAGGTATTTGATCGCCAACTGAGTGTTGCATTACAGTACGCCCTGAAAATCAATCGACGAGAAACCCTCTTGCCCAGAGCACTAACCACCGCGCAACTCAGCTTTATGTTGGCTGCCATCATTTCTGTCATCCCCTTTGCCATCGATGCCTATCTGCCGGCATTGGAGATCATGGCTAGTGATTTGGGCTATAGCCTGCACCAACTCGAGTTGACGATCAGCAGCTTTTTTATCGGTTACGCGCTGGGCAGTCTGGTGGGTGGGCCACTGAGCGACCACTATGGTCGTCGCACCATGGGAGTGCTAGGTCTTGCCGTGTTCACGCTGGCGAGCATGGCCATGACGTTGTCTGATAGCTATGAAGGGCTGCTTACCCTTCGATTTATTCAAGCCTTCGCGGTGGCATCACCACGGTGATCGTGCCGGCCATCGTACGCGATCGTTTTGAGCGACAGGAAGCGGCCAAAGTGATGACCACAGTCGCCTTCATCATGATGGCCGCTCCGTTAATGGCCCCTGTTGTTGGTTCCCTGTTACTGGCGTTGTGGGGGTGGCGGTCTATCTTCGGGTTTTTAGCGATTTATGCTGCGGCATTAGTTTTTCTTGCCAACGCATTTTTACCACAAAGTCGTGACAAATCTATCGCGTTGCCTGCGTTCTCGATTGCTAAGGCTTTAAAAAACTATCGATATATCTTTAGCCACCAGCAAGCACGGCCTTATTTTATCGCCTCTGTATGTTCCAGTGCCATATTTCTGAGTTACTTAACCCAGGCAGCATTTTTGTTAAACGAATATCTAGGTGTTTCCGCACTGCAGTTTCCAATGGTTTTTTCCGGCTTTGTGGTGTGCCTGATGCTTGCCAACCGGAGCAATGCTTATTTGTTACGCCGCTGGGATTCGAAAGTGATATTTGTGTGAGGCGTTCGTCTGACCATGTTGACCACAAGCTTGTTGCTTATCACTACAGTCTTTGCTGATGATGCATCACTCTGGGTGATGGCCTGTGTACTTTTAGTGATCAGTTCGCTAGGTCTAATCAGCGGCAACGCGCAAACGAGTTTTTTGCACTACTTTGAACATCAAAGTGGCACCGCATCATCTGTGATGAAAGCAACAGAGATGACCGCTGGCGCCTTGAGTGGTGCGTTAATCAGCGCCTTATACAATGGCACACCCATACCGTTAGCTGGCGTCATGTTTTTTGCAAGCTTAGTTGCCGCTGTTTATGTGTTTAATTCGCGTACGGTCACGTAGACATCAAATTAGTTTTACGCATAGAGGTGATAGCGCACTACGCATCGTTGAAGACCACAGCAGTCCCGTGTTTATTTTTCTGACTAAAAAGTGTCAACACAGGCATGCCAAATAGATGGTGTGCTTTGTTGATGTCAACTTATACCAGTCTATCTGCACGAGATCGTTTACTCGAGGCCCATGAACGATTCACGGGATAGCTATAACCATCGATAATTTTCCTAAGTGTTTTAGAGATAGACTCAACAGCCCCGCTGACGTCTGTTAGACAGTTACGCAAGGCGTGCTCGAATTACTTTATCGCATACCTCTTTCTGTCCCGTTAAATGTCGTTACCTTGTTTTACTTCAGAGTTCAACTCTGAGCCAACATGTTCTCCTGTCAGCGCTTAGCCATTACCGGTACGGGCAGCCGCGCACGACTCAGAGCTTCGCCGAGTCGTTAACTCGTTGCGCATAGAGTTCTTTCAGCTCCGAACCAATACCAACGTGCTTGGCGCACTGTCTATCCCACTTAATTTCTGTCTTTTGATTATTTA
The DNA here is from genome assembly GCA_032274145.1 of Herpochondria borealis. Lineage (NCBI taxonomy): Eukaryota > Rhodophyta > Florideophyceae > Ceramiales > Ceramiaceae > Herpochondria > Herpochondria borealis. Next base: position 5,199 of record JAVCKV010499632.1, on the reverse strand, counting down.
CATGACCCCGGTTGTTGGATCGGGGACTCAGCGAAAACCGAATCGAATTAGTTTTCTCTTGACTTAATATTACACCGGGGTAATAATTTGATTTTCGATGATGGGATTATTATCCCATCAATATTAACCCTGCTCTTGCACTGTGAAGAAAACTATGTCAAAGACTACCGCCCTAATTACCGCCACCATAGGCACCGCCGCCTTAGCGCTGTCGACCACCGCGTTCGCTGCTAACCCAAGCAGCGCACAAACCTCAACGTTTCAGACACTTAACATTGAAATCACTTCGCCGACGGCACTCGGTAACGTAGATCTTACTAGTGCACTGGCAGTAGAGGGTCGAGTAAATATAGGCTCGGTACCGTCATCTGGCCGATCTAACGTTGCTTATGTCATTGATGTCTCTGGCAGTACAACGTCTCGCGACAACGACTGTAATAACGACGGCAATATTGACGAAGGAGACAATTTCACCCCCGCAGATAGCACTGCAGGAACGGTATTGGATTGCGAAATTGGTGCCGTTATGGCCCTCAATGATAGCCTCGGATCAAACTCCTCGATAGCAGCCGCGGTGGTTTTATTTGGTGGCAGCGCGGCTACCGCTGTAGATTTTATCACCCCACCGGACAATGACTCTAGCGGCAATGGCATTCCAGATATTGACGATACGCTGGTCCAAGTTGATCAAGGCGGCGGCGTTGTAAGTGTTGGTATCAGCACAGACTTCAATGATGCTCTGACTGAAGTTACGCGCCTAATGAACACGGCACCGTCAAATGAGCAACGGGTCGTCTACTTTCTAACTGATGGCGAAAGTTCAGCCAACATCACTAACGCGGCAACAGTCGCTAGAGACGCCAACATTCGTATCGAAACGTTTTCAGTCGGAGACGGTGCTGCAGCCTGCGCTGGTTCAACACTTGGTGAAATAGCACAAATAACAGGTGGAACCTGCACAGACGTGCAAGACATCACTACTTTATCTGCCGTGATTGGAAATACTGGCGGTGTGCCACCAACAGGCATTGAGCGGGTAAGTGTTTCACTTAATGGCGCAGCAGCGATTAATGCCGCAGTCGATAACCTTGGTAATTGGTCAAGCTCTATCGGCGCATCAGAACTTGCTAACGGCGCGAATACGCTGGCAGCAACTGTTTTCGCCGAGGACGGCACCGCAGTGATCGCAGATTTATCCTTCAACGCACTCGATGGCGCTGACGTCCCTGTGATAAATCCACCAATAGTCACGCCACCTGTTGTAACGCCTCCTGTTGTAACTCCTCCGGTAACTACACCGCCGGTAGTAACACCTCCCGATACAACAATGGGTACTGCAAACTTCTGTGCATCCGCGGCAAGTGATACTGACGGTGACGGCTGGGGTTTTGAAAATGGATTGTCATGCCAAGTGGCGCAAATGGGCATGCCTGGGCCTACGTACTGCACCACCGCAAATGACCTTGATGGTGATGGATGGGGCTGGGAAAACGATGCTTCATGTTTAATTCAGGGCTCGGCATTCGATTTAGCGCGAACGGTTTGCCCGCAATGCACAGCAGCAGCAAGCGATGCAGACGGCGACGGTTGGGGCTGGGAAAACAACGCAACCTGTATTGTTCCGGGCTCAGCTGCATCTATGCTTGCTGACTAATTTCATCAACCTGTTTTCATCACACTGAGCTCTTTGTAAATAGAGCAAATTAGTCTTAATTGAACCCATCACCATGGAAGCGTGATGGGTTTTTGTGCGAAGCCCGTTCAAAACAATTACATGAACACCTGTCCCGACAACTGCAATCAAAACGTCAGCGATGAAATAGAAAACTCGAACATACAGAGACGCAGAATCATTGATTAATGAAACACCAAGCTAACCGACAGCCTCAGGCTTGGATCCGAATTCTGCAGGAACATCAGCCTCTATTCATCATCACGATCCTGCGCTATCTGCAGCACCGCGCTTAACACGTGTTCCCACCTAAGAATTAACGCACTACTCCCCACTGCCAAATAAAACGCCGCTGCCGCTGGCGCTTTCTGACAATCTTGCTGTAACGAATGAACACGCTTGCCTACCGGTCCTGCGTATAGGTACTACCTGGTCAACTACGCCATTAAAACTAAGACGGCGCTGCAACCAGTCCTTCGGAGACCCACTTGTCAAATATGTCTAACGCCGTTTTCGCAAATATCGCGTCATTGATGTGTGCATCAAGCTCGGTAAATTCGATTCCATTTGCGGGATTATCAGAGAAGACCTTACGCATTTCATCACTGAATGCAGCTAAGCCCTCTGGATCGTAGGCCGGTTCACCCTGTTTATCCCATTCTTCTATCCCTTGTGTGGTCATGATGACATGCACCGGCGCCGTTGCTTCGCTGAGTCGTTTACCCATTTCCTGTGCACACGCACGTCGCTCTTCTGCACTTAACGCTGTGCTTTTTATTAAGCGATTGTGTTCATGAAAGGGCCTGTCTGCATATTTTTCTGGTATTTCCTGCCAGCCTGCAAAATCAATAAGATCAAGACAACCCGGTGCCACTAATTGCGGTGTACCAGATCCACCAGCGCCAAGCATTCTATTCTTACCTGCATTTACCACCGAACCTGCCATTAAGTTACCGAGCTCAGGAAGTGCAAAATCCATGACGCAACAAAACTCCCCTTGCGCTGCAAATCGCTCAAACGCCATACCGCCCATTCCCGTGGCATGGAAGATAGCAACTTCATAACCGCGAGCTTCAAGTTCAGGTTTTAGTATTTTCATGTACTTTAAACAAGACGAACCCAGTGATGTGATTCCGACAAGGGTTTTGCTGGAGGTCGCTGGTTCAACAGCGCGTGCGGCCCCTAACACAGCACCTGCCGCTTGACTTAAAGAGGATTTGCAAATTGAATTCAGGCCGTAAAGTCCGCCAGCCCATAAAATCATTTGTATGTCAGCGGTCAGTCGCTCGGCAGGGATGATCGGGGAAAACGCCACGGTTGAAACCACGTACTTTGGTACACCGATAGGTAATGCGTTACACACATCAAGGGCCAAATCTGTGCCCATGGTTCCACCAAGACTTAATACGCCGTCGATATCGCCTTTGCTCTGTAGTTGCTGCACCAGCTTTACAGCGCCATCTGACATGATTTGCATGGCGGTGTTTTCATCACCCGAATCTATTGCTTTTTGAATAGAACTGCCGGCAGCCTCTGCGACTTGATGCTTACTTACTTCACAAGGGAGCTTGGTATCACCAAGCACACTGACGTCCATGTTAAGTACAGCACCCCCTTGTTTGACAATGCACTGAGCTAAGTATTCTAGCTCGTCTTCTTTAGTGTCAAATGTTCCAACAATCAGTATCGTTTTCATGGTCATAGTTTTACGCCTGAATAGGGTTTAAGTTCAGCACCATTGCAAGTGATTGCGCAGTGGGCTTAATAAATAGAGCTACAAATGCACAAAAAATTTGCAACCCAACTATCTAATTTATCTTTTAGATCAAAATTACTCATATCAATCCCGATAAACCTTATTGCTTATCGTTTATTGCATAGGGTTTTATTGCGTGTCAGATCCTCATCAACATGAGCGGGCCATTTTCATTCATCCTTTACCCACGCATAATTTCGCCCGCAGGGTCATAAAATGGTTCTAGCTGTGCTGTGATAGCGTGCATCTGACCTGCGATTTGCACCCTAAACCCGCCTTCAACTAACCAGGCCTTAGTGACACCTTCATCTCTATGCAATGCGGCCAGTCCGACCATGCTCTGCAGCCGGAAACCCCAGTCCCCTGACGTAACGTGACCTACAATCTCACCGTCTTTCCAGATCGGTTCATTATGGATCAGCCACGGACCGTCATCCGCTGTTAATCCATCAACCATTACCGACACCAGTCGATCGCGAGTGGCCGGTGCATGCCTTGCTTTCTGTACTGTCAACGCCGCTTTGCCGCAAAAATCATCTGTCTTATCTAGCTTCACCGTAAAGCCCAAACCAGACTCATAAGGCGTATCGTCGTCACCGATATCATGACCAAAATGGCGAAAGCCTTTTTCAATCCGACAGGCATTCATCGCAAACATACCCATATGACGCAAACCATGCGGTTGACCGACCTCAAGTAAAGCTTCGTAAACACCGTGCGTGAACTCAGTGGGGAACAAGAGTTCATAGCCCAACTCCCCTACAAACGAGCGCCGTATCGCCCAGCCCCGCGCATAGCTTATATCTATCTCACGTGCGGCACCGAATGGAAAAGATGTGTTGCTAAGATCTGCCGTAGTAATGGCTGACAGTATGTCCCGTGATTTTGGCCCATGCAAAGTCAGTAGTGCGTATCCGGATGTGGCATCAAATACTTCGAACTGCCAGTCGTGCTCTGCGTGGTCGCGAATATAATACTGATCACGCATCTGGCTGGGGTGGCCAGTAACCAAAATGAACTGATTAGGTGCGAGTCGGGTGACCGTAATGTCTGCTTCGATTCCGCCGTTGTCATTTAGAAATTGACTGTAAACCGAAGTGCCCACCGGAACATCGATCTCTGCACCGCACACGCGGTTCAATGCTTTGACTGCATCGCGTCCCTGAATCAGTAGTTTGGCGTACATTGACTGATCTAAAACAACCGCAGCATTTTGCGCCGCCAGGCACTCAGCCTGCACCTGTGGTGACCAGTCTTTCCACCGAATTGACGGCTGATCAGCCCAGCCTTTACCAGCCAGGCCAAAATACATGGGGACTTCCCAGCCGATACGTTCGGCAAAAGCTGCCCCTGCAGCCTTAAAGCGATCATGTAGCGGCAGACGGCGAACACCGCGTGCGGTATTGACCTGACGTCCGGGCCAGTGAATGCCGTAATGGAAGCCGACAGACTCAGCGGAACGGTCGTGGTTATAAGTCGAGTTAGCCTGGAACGGGTGCGCACGCTGCGCCAATAAGGGACCCATACTGCGCGATGGCTTACCATCAACCAGCCACTCGGCCATCGTCAAGCCTACGCCGCCAGAATTTAGAATACCGTTTGAATTCATCCCTGCGGCAACGAACAGGCCGCGCACTTCACCCACAGGCCCCATGTAGGGACGTCCATCGGGTGTGAAGCTTTCAGGTCCATTAAAGAAAGTATGTATCCCCAGATCAGCCAGTGCCGGCATACGTTTAAACATACGCTCTAATTCTGGCTCTACGTGCTC
>JAVCKV010499521.1:0-11611 GCA_032274145.1 Herpochondria borealis | reverse complement strand
TTATTTGTTTTTTTGTTTTTTGGAAACAGAAAAAGCCCAACTTCCGAGACGTACCTCTACGCTTCGGCTGATCCGATAAAATTGAGACTAGTTGCGTTCCTTTTTTCATTGTTTACTTGGTGGAACATCTCCGTCGCGCTTGACAAGAACCAATTATGGCCGAGGTATGACCTCGACTTTTCCGTTACAATAATAGGACAACTATTTTCAACAGTAGGGATATGCACACCAACAGGAGAACGCACTTTGGTAGCGGTCAGTACCCTAAAAGGGTATAATGTATGGAACGCTACCACATGACACCTGCTGCACCTCATAAACTATATCTTGCAGCTACTTTTGGAGTGCCCGATATTCACCTGCACCTAATTGGGTATCACCCGGAACGGTTCAGCGCCTTCCGGGCGCATATAAAAATCCCCCTCGGGTACTACATAAGTAAAACAACTGCACCTGATGATTAAGAAAATTTTGTAACACGAACATCTTCACTTCCATTCTACTGCACAGGCATCAATCAGCATTTGACTTCTATGTCTCAAATCTGATATACTGCACTTGAACCAATCAACAGCCCACACTCAAAGATGCTCTACGAAATGTGTGATCCAGATCGAAGCATGCTTGGGTAGGAATTAGACCCATCCTCACTAAGTGAAACTCGCAACTGACCAACCTGTGGTACGACGGCAGGGGGACTTCGAACCGAGCGGATCGGTTACGCTTCGATCGCGGCCGGCCTCCCGTTTTCATGCCACGTTTCACCTGCCTCCGGCGACTCCCCCAATACTATCCTGTCTCTACTGTGTGTGCTCCGTGCACATACAGATTGCCTCTTGTACCGAGCATATACTGTACGCGCTACTGTCTGTCACTGGTACTTTATTATCCCTTAAGTAGTCTTGATACTGTGAAGGGCTACTAGAGCCCCCATCACGGGCCTTTTTGTCGTGGCCACGAGTAGATAACTTGGGGCGACGGAGATTAGCTCCGTTCGCCGAAGCTAACCTGAGTGTGAACTCGCTGCTGGCGCGCGCTATACAAGCGCCAGCGGCAGGACTTACCCTACGTGAGAAAAGGTACACACGAACCTAGTACCACCAGCTCCCCAATAAAGTCTTGTCTACTCCCCAGAACCTCCACTTATTCCCCCACCTTACCAATTCCTCCTACGGGTGGCAGACCGCCACCAGCTGTATGCTTGCTCCGCTACGCGCAACCTCGGTCTAGGGCGCACCAAAAGCGTCTAGAATCAGCGCAACTACCGTACGGCGAGCCCGTCCATCTATTTCGAGTGGTGCTCGGACGGCCCATAGTGGAAGACCCCCGAGGAAACCGCAATGAATTTCTCTACTAGATGCTGTTTGTTGTGTGGTATGTGAGCTACCGGAATAGCCCAAAATACTACACAAACCTAGGGGTGAATTGATGAGGACGGATGTAATCCGACAGGGTTGTCCCACATTCGGGTGGTAATGCTCCGTTACGAAAAGTCACGAGGAAGCGTATCTTACTAAAGGAAGATAGTTGACTGGGCGTTTTAAACGAGTCTTATCGCAAATATTTGAACGATTAAATTGAACGGCTGTATGCTAGCAGCCTCCGAAAAAAGAAAAAAAGGTAAGCAATTCGTTGCAATCTTACAGAATGCATAATCTGTAATTTATCTGTCCATATTGAACGAATGGTTCATTTTCCGTATCATTTCTTTTGTACCAACCTTTGTTAGGTAGTCCGCCACCTTATATTTTGCGCTCACTTTGTCCAGCGCGATGATGCCTGCCCGGAGAAAGTCCTTGAAATGATGGTACTTAAGATCGATGTGTTTAGTCCGAACGGTATCTTAATCTCGAGTGGCCATTGCGATAGAGGCGATATTATAAACCTCGATGTTGGTTGCGATGAGAGAAACATGAAAATGCCAGCTCGTTTGCGTGTGCATCTCGAAGAAGCTTCCTTAACCAGCTAACATCCCGAGCACATGTAGAAAGCGCTGCGTACTAGGCTTCTATGGAGGATAGAGAAACAATTATCTACCTCTTGCTCTTCCAGAATATCGGTGCTGCATGGCGACTATGAACACAAGGGTTGACCGGCGGGTTTCTGCATCACCATCACATTTGGCATCGACAGCCGCCCGTAGAATATCAGGATTTAGAGAAATGCCATTGGAGTAGAAAAGTCTGAGGTCAAGTGTATCAGAGAAGTAGCGCAACACTCGATTGGCGTGCAGACGGTAGAGAGGCGCGGGATTGTGAAGATGGCGTGCAAGGTTGGAGACGGCGAATGAAATGTCAGGCCTCGTGCAGGTTGCAAGATAGGCGATACCGCTAACTATAGTTATATAAAGATGGTTCTGATACGAATAAAAGGGTATCTCATTTTCAAACGTAGGTCGAAGATCGAAGTGCGTGCAATGAGCGGTTGAGACAGGATTGCAGTGTTAAATTCCAAAGCGCTTGAGGAGCCGCTACAAATACTGGCTTTTTGTGAAATTGATGCCGCGAGAGGTACACGATATATTACACCGGATAAAGGAGTTGAGGGAATCTTATAACTTAACGTCGAACTGGTGGGAGACCTGGGTCTTGAATGCTTCGATAAAGACCATGTCATTTGAAGCGAACACGAGGTCGTCGACGGCGATCGTGAGAAGGATAAAAGAAACGCCTTGTTTGAAGATGTAAACTTGGCTCTCGACAGTTGATGAAGTGAAGCCTCATGAGATGAGAGCGTCGTGTAGCACTGTGCCCTACATTCTGCCGACCTGTCTAGCCCCGTAGATGGAATTATTCAAAAAGAATACTATACAGGGATAGGATTCTTTGCTCAAGGAGTCGGTTGGCTGCTGCATGATGAGTGGGGTGTAGATGTTTCCATACAGATAGGAATTAGAAACATCGCCATCCTCGAGACGCAGGTTGAGAATTAAAGCCAGCGCGATAAGCATACAAATGATTTCATCTGCGGCGACTGGAGAATGGAGCTCATCCGGGTCGAAGTCTTGATGGACCTTTTGTAGGTAACCTCAAAGGACGCAGCGTGCCTTACAAAGAAATTTCTTTCCGTCGCTGTTGGTATGTTTGGATCGGAAGGTCCAATTAAATGGGAACGAATGCATGTCCGAGGTGCGAGGAATGTGCGTCCAAGTTACCCGACCCACATGGGCATTGTGCTCCCGATCGATCGCCGCGGCCCAAAAAGGGTGCTGAAATGCATCCTTGAAAGATAACGAGAGCGGGGGAGCATAGGAGATGCCCAAGTAAGCCTCGAGCGGGATGAGGCTGCGTGGTGCAATACTCACGCGAAAGCCTATGTGCCTCATGACCGGAAATCGAATTCATGTGTGATTTCAGGTCATATGAAACCATTTTCCTCGCTTGCGCGTCACACCGGCATGTAATGCCAAAGTGCGTTAATCAGGCCCGACTTCCTGAATTGGCTAATTTGAATATCTGCAAATTAGCTCGATTTACACGGTACCGGGAAACAGGCAGTGCAGCAATGCATTTACTCTTTGGGCCTTAATTTTGCATTGATTTCTCAACCCGAAATTAGACCGATTTGAATCCCTGCAAATAGGCCCCATTTCTACTTCCAAACAAAGCAATCAGCATAATGTACTGCCCGTACAGTACAGCATTCACGGGCCAAGATGTTTGCACGGGCCAACTTCAATTAAGTGCAAGTTGGCCTGTCATTTATAAACAAACACTGAGCAATCGGAATATCATGGAGATATTTTTGCTCGCCTACCTTTTAAGGGATAACTGCACAGCTCGCGCTGTTTTCCTGAGCCGAGATCACCCGACCTTACGTCCGGACGAGCAAAGCCGTTCACTTTACCTTCCTTGAACAGGGATACGGTAGCCCAGTAACCTCCGCCGTTTGCACTGCTTTCCATTTAGTGTGACTTAGACCGATTTAGTGCTGTGGGTAGCTCGCCCGAAGCAGCACACAAGAGGGCGGGGCGCGGTAGAGCTATAGCGGAGGGGCAGGTCGTGGTGATGAATGGGACAGCGGGCAGAGGGTAGGATATGCTACCAAAGTTGATGCTCTCTCCAACCCCAACCCGGCGCCGCCCAGCCAGCTTATGTAGCGGCTGGGCGAGTGCCAAAGGCGGGGCGTGTGGCACAGAACGGCCCAAGGGCGAAAACCCTAAAACTAACTACAAAGAGTGCCAATGGCACTTACTTACAGTATCCTCCATAATGCCGAGTGAAAGAACCTGGAGCCCCCCAGATAGGCTAGTGTGCCCTAAATGTGAGCCTAACATAAAACCGTAGCACTCAATAAACGAACCACTCAACGTGACCAATCCGCAGCCATGCCATTCCAGAGTAGCACGGTATCGAAGTGGCAGAGTCCTTACAGTCACCAAAGTGTTCCCGGCTCGAGTGGCGGAGTGGCGAAGTGGCAGCCGATTTCGACCACCCGGGGGTGCGCGTACACGTGTCGATTTTGCCAACGTCGGTTCGTGTCTCCTCGACTTTTCCCTATATACTCCTTGCTGCGTCGCGGTGGACTGAATGAAGTTGAAGAATTCGCGCAACCTCAGGCGGGCGTCCACGACGGCGATCCCGAAGGAGTTGCCAAATCCAGCGAAGCTCCGCAGCGCGTGTTCGGGCAAGTGAGGACGGCGGTGTGCATCATGTGCGAGCAGACGACTAGCGCCGACTTCGATCTTGCGCAACTTAGTGGGCGTCGGAGGAAGAGGACATGCTGCATATCGACTAGTATGCCCAGTATCTCTACAGCGTGCTTACCGGCGAAGTCGGTTTTCTTCGGGTGCATCTTCCAGCGGAGGCGTGCTAACAGAGACTGAACGTCGACTTGGGCTCGCTGCTTGTCCGGAACTGTAGCCTGTTGATCATTTCGATTCATCGCCGCGGCCTCGAAGAAGTCGTCGATGTAATAGAACACGCGATGTCCACGGGGCCGCAGGTAAGCCACAGCCTGCCACATGGCCTTCGTAAAGAACCACGGCGCGACCTTCAAACCGTAGTTGAGACACTTGAGGATTTAGGCAAAGCCTGCCAGGCTAAAATCCAGAAAGGTTTGGTCCACGCGGCGCAGGCGGAGACGTTAGTACCTATCTTTCACGTCCGCTTTGAACAAAAAGTCGTCCTTGCGTAGAGAGGGCGCCAGTTCGGCGAGTTGCTCCATCCTGAATTTCCTGTCCTCGAGATGGTCGTTCCTTTTTTTTAGTCTACCACTATGCGCTGGTTGTGGTTCAATCTTGCGCTATGTGCTGTGTATGAACGCCCGACGGTAGGGAACCGCCCCGGTAATATTCGAAAATTCGCTGTGATCCAACCTTATACCAGCATCTCTATGCACGTGTACCCGTGGGGTAGCCGCGCCCAGCAAGGCTGAATTCAACACCTTTTTTAAGGTTTTTACCGCGCTGTGCGGCCATGTGCAGTGCTACGAGGTATAAGGCATGAGCAATGCGCAGATAAGACACAAACAGTGTGTTGGACATGGTCAGGTGCAGTCAGTTAAATCCTTCCCCGCCGTTCCAATCCGTACAGTGAAATGTATAGTACGGAGTAGATAGGCACAGGGCCCCAGGGAGCACTTAAGTGCATGACGACTCTTGCCTCGCTGGCCGAATTCAGGTATACAGTGCCAATTTGGGTTACGCCAATCGCAGCTTGGTGCACGTTCCACCCACCCATTTATTTTGGGCATTGTACAGGGATTTACAGTGACAGGCCCCACGGCGCCCAAGCTTGGCTCTAAAGCCCGTCCCCTTTTTCTCGCGCAATTCACAGGGTACGCAACTCATACAGCTCCAAGGTGCCGAACGACCACAAGCCCACCAAGCTCTGGAGTCTGGTGTCAAGCCCGCGCCTCTGCGCCATTGGAATGTATAAAGAGCTCGCACCCCGGCGCCTCACTTGGTTCTCCAAGTCCCCGCGTCTCGGCGCACTTTATCGTATGGATCCTAACTCTGGGCGTTCTTTAAACCCGGGCATTGCGGTCTCGGGTTAGGAGCACTCCTTCGGGCCAATTGCGGATCTGTGCATTGGCACCTTATTAATACAATATCTCAGGGGCCAACTAGCGGCCCCATTGGTACTTAAGCGGGCAACCGCAAGGTTGCCCATAATTTATAAAGTCAAGTCACTTTGGGCTTCAAACTACAGCGTCTAGTATATCCGCCTCGGCGTCCTCAGGCAAGCGAGATCTTCTGTGAGAACTTTGCCTTTGTTCCGCGCTTCTGTGCCTTGATACCCTCTTTCTAGCACTGATCCGGCCGTAAGAAAAGATGACAGCAGCATCCCGCGCCACAGCGCTTTTTTGGGTAACATAGACTTACAAGGCCCTAAAATATAGCCCTCCGGAACGGTAACCCTTCAAAATGTTCTGCTTTCTACTACGCGACAAGTTGGTTGCCAAGCACTCCCTTCGTATACCCCCCATCGCTGGTGTCTGCTGACACGAGGCTTGTATCCGCCACCCCAATCCCGTGCTCTGTTTTCCCTATCGGTTCAGCCGTGTTTCAACCGCCTTAACTGCTACCAATCGCACTTCTTTGCCGCTTATCTGAACTTCCAGGAAAAGAGGCTTAGGACCCCTCGTCTGAACCTAAGTTTCCCTCGCCCCGCACTGCTTCAAGAGAGGATTTTCACGACACGTAAAGGTGCCCTTCTGCGCCCGCCGCACCTCTGCCCCAGAAACGATCTCTTAGATGCTCCACTTGCACCCCTTCCTCCGATATGGCTCACTGAAGGCTAGGTTCTCCGCCGATTGAGGTAGTCCTCCCATTGTTTCGCCAGAAGTGAATGGGATAAGTGGAGCGTCGTTTATCTGATAAATTGTCTGGCAAACCAGGTCCGCAAAGATTCTCCGCCCGCAAATTTCAATTGGCAATGAAAAATATATATTACTATTTCTTTGACTACGTTTCTCATGATTAAATAATTATCTCTATTTATTAGAATTGAATAATTCATTTTCTGCTTTTTTATAATTATGAGTAGTCTTTAATGAATTTTATGTACTCAAGATGTTCTATATGTTTATTCACGCACGCTTTACATCTTTTTATATATTATTACCTGTGCTGTATTTGTTTTTTATTTTTCGTATATTTACGAACTTTTTCATTTTTAAAGAAATTCGATATGCTTTTAGTAACTGTCTTGTAAAAGTAATTATTTATTCACGTATGTACTGTATTTATTATGATTTGGAAATGTATGTTTCCTATTCATCTTGTACCTCTTCTTATTTAATACTGCCTTTTTCTATTTATCGATACTTGTTCCAAAAGTTTTTACTTTCTGTACCTTTAAGTGAATTTCTACATAACTTGTACAACTAATGGTTCTTATTTAGACCTTTTTTGCATGACTTTGTATTTTTCTAATAAGTTTTATTTGATTTTTTATGCTTGTTTATATGTAAGTAAAATCTTGTATCTGCAGTTCTTCAAATTATTATGTTTTTGCATAAAGCTTCAATTGGGTTTATTGATTTACATTAACTTCTATTTCTGATTTTTTGATTTTAAATTTCTTTCATATAGATTTTTTTTAAACTTAGTCTGATATAATATCACTAGCTCTGATATTTTTCTTTCATTAAAATTGCCTTTTTTCTTTTTGGTTATTCTTGTATTTTTACATAGATATTTCTGTATTTTAATTGATTTCAATCAAATCAAACAAATTTTTGTTGATTTTTATTTCCTTTTTTGAAACCATTTTTCACTTCAGTCATACATCTCTTTACTGTTGTTTTTATTTACATTCATTTTATTTATTATTTATGGCTGCGGGATTTTTATATTTCTATCTTTCTTATATACTTTTTAATTTCGTTTTCCCACGAAATTCATTTTTAAAATTTAAACGTTTTTGTCTGTATTTATTAGTATTTAAAAATAGCTATTCACGATTTTATTTGCATGTTTGTGTACACATATAAAGTTTTAACTTGCTACATTGATTCAAATATTTTACAATTTTATTTACATTCTCTTCTTTCCGTGGCTATATGAATTTATTCTCGTTTTTCTATTCAATTGTAGTGATTCTAATTATTATTCTTACTTTGCGTACTTTTTAGCATTACTTAGTAGTTTAAGCATATCTTGAAAATGTTTGCTTCCTGCCCTAAATGTTTCCATTTATGATTTTACCATTCTGTTTTTGTTTTTCTATTGTACATTTTTATTTATATGAATTTTCGATTACTTAAACTTCTTTTTATTTTTTAATATTAATGGATTTTCTTTCATCCATTTTCATTTGTGTCTACTTAATTGAATTTTTTATATATTTTTAAGTAATTATTTTTACATCACGTATTTTATTACTATTCATTAATACGTATATTTTCAGTTATTAATAAATTACTTCTTTACCATTAATTACCATTGTTTCTTGCATTTAGTTGTATTAAGTAGATCATTAATATTCCTTAATTATCTTCGACCTTATTGTGTGTATATATATATATATTGGGTACGTAACCAGGTTGGTAGCTTGTATTGTAATTATTTTCCGTACATTCTGGACTTTACTAAAGATTTTCACATGTTGATTGCAGTTTCTCGATTATTGAAAATATATCGATTTTCTGCAAATGTATAAAATTATATATATTTTAGAATAATGTTTGGGCGATTTTACTTAGATAACTTATAATGTTCTAAAAATATATTTTCGTGGAAGAGTACATGTTTGCATATGTTCCCTGGCAAAAATTGTAATGCTCATTTAGAAGCTAATGTTTTCTTCCACAAAATTGAGTTTGTTCAACTCCATAAATCCATCCGTTTAACAATTTTTATTTTATCTCCGTAACTGAGTTTTTATTTCCTACACATCCTTACTAAACGTTTCAAATATATATATATACATATGTATGGCAAGAAAGTATGAAATAGCAGTGAAATGTAATTAAAACTTGTACCCTCCATCATCGCAGCCGTTCAGGTACGCGAAAAGGTACTGTCAAATGAACTAATTTAGTTACATCTCAAGAACTACACTATTATAATAACCGAAACTTCGTGACGTTTTAACTACACGTATATGCTACGTAAAACAATTTAAATTTATAAATACAACTTACTTTGTTCACTGCTACAATAGAAACAGCCCGACTTTATAAATATTGCAATGAAGTGTACTATTTTAGCAATATTTATTTTATTAAATAACAAGTGCCTCCTTCGCAGCTTTGCGTCGAGGTTGGAGAGGCCATTGTCCGGTTTAGTTGTGTAACGTGGTTGGGCGGGGGAGAAATAATAAACGTAAAATATTTTGCCACGTACTAAGAATGGTCGAAGGGGTGCCAACACGGCGAATGGCGGGAAGGGGCGACGTGTGAAGCATGGCGGATAGACAGAGCCCGAAAAAAGCTTCCATAGAAACTCCTTGGGAGCACTAGCTAACAAACCAACTTCTTTTAAGGGTAGTTGTGACAAGTGGCTCCGTCTCCGCTTCGCGGCGAGTTCGAAAGCTCACTTTCCGTGTTATTAGGGTAGAGGATCTCGCGAGCTTTTCTTCATCTGCTTTTCCTCGTGCGTCTGCATCTGCGCGTGCGTGTCCATTTCCGTGCCAGTATCTGTGGGCATTTCCGCTTGCGTTTTCGGGTCCGTGTACCTATGCGTGCCCGTGCCCGTCTCCTTTCTTGTCTCCTTCTCCGTCACCGTCTCCGCCTCAGTTCTCGTCTGCCTGGGCGTATCCATCTCCTTCTACGCCATGATTTCCGTCACTGTCTCCGTCTCGGTCACCGTTCCTTCTTGCGTGTGCGTGTGTGTGTGCTTGTGCTTTTCCGTCTCCGTGAATGTTCGTATTGTATTCTCCGTTTCCGTGTCTGTTTCTTTCTCCGTCTCCGTGCGCGTGTCAATCTCCTTCTACGTCTCCATCTCTTTCCGCGTTTTCATGTTAGTGTGTAGGAAGTTTTGTGTGTCATCGTATGTTTGTGTATTCATGTGCGTGACCGATTGCATTTGCGAGTGTGTGGTAGTGTTCGTGGCTGTATCCATATGCGTTTCCGTGTCCATTTACGTGTCTGTGTTTGCCGATACATGTACATGTCCGTCTCCTTGTACGTCTCCTTCTGTGTATCCGTGTCGGTTCCCGTGACCGTGTACGTAACCGTAACCGTAACCGTAACCGTAACCGTAACCGTAACCGTGTCCGTGTCCGTATACGTTTCCGTGTCCTTTTACGTTCCCTTCTGCGTGTGTTTATTCAAATCCGTATCCGAATCCGAATACGTATCCGAATACGTATCCATACCCTTACATGTATCCGTACCCTTACATGTATCCGTACCCGCATCCTTATCCGTACCCGTACCCGTACTGATGTCTGTCTCCATTTGCGTTCTTTTGAGTGTCTGCATCCGTGTCAGTGTCCGTGTCCATGTTAGTGCTAGTAACCGTGTCCGTGTACGTATGCGTGTCCTTGTTCGTTAGCGTGCCCATTTGTGTGTCCGTATCCGTATACTTATCCATATCCGTATCCGTATGTAAAGCACTATCCGTACCCGTATCCGTCTCCGTCTCCATATCCGTATCCTTATCCGTACCCCTACCCGTACCCCTGCCCGTACCCCTGCCCGTACCCGTACCCGTTTTCGTACCCGTTTTCGTATTCGTATTCGTATTCGTATTCGTATTCGTATCCGTATTCGTTTCCATACTTGTAACCGTGTCCATGTCCGTATGCGTGTCCGTATCTGTAGTCTTATCCGTGTCGGTTTCCATATCCGTATCCGTACCCGTACCCTTATCCGTACCCTTTTCCACACTCGTAACCGTGTCTGTTTCGGTGTCTTTATCTATAATAGCCGTATCAGTATCAAAAGCCTCACCCTTATTCGTACACGTATCTATCTCCGTATTCGTATATGTATATGTATTCGTATTTGTATCTGTATATGTATCTGTATCCGTTTCCGTACTTGCACTCGTATCTGTAAATGTATCCGTGTCCGTATGCGTATGCGTATGCGTATGCGTAAGCGTCTTTGTATGCCTATCCGTAGCTGTAGCAGTATTTTCAGTTATTGTCGCGTATATTGTGAAATTACACTGTAGTTGGTTGCACTTTACTTACATGCGCTGTGATTTGTGCCACTTTTATTTCGTGTAACATGGTACTAATTTTAATCAAAAATCAAAAATGTAATTTGTGTTTTTTTAATAATATTTAATAAATGTTGTTTTTTGTTTTTTGCTTACCACTTTTCCAGATTGGAAGGGTTGCAACCGCGGCGACTAGCGGGAAAGGGGTAAATTCGCGCGGGAAAGCGCGACGTGTGTAACGGGGCGGACGCACTGCGCCCGAAATAAAAAAGCCGCGTAGAAACACCGTGGGAGAAACGGCTCACAGACTGATTTCTTTTAGTGTAGGGTCGGACAAGTGGCTCCGTCGCCGCTTCGTGGCGAGTTCGAGAGCTCGCTGTCCGCGTTAGATAAATATGTAGCGACTTAAGTCTCTTATGCAGCCCTTAGCAGCTGTTTCACAACGTCTTTAACATTTGATTCAATTTGTTCAAAGCAGTCATCAATCATTCAAACTTTACTTATCATACTCTAGCGAAGGGCCTCAGGATACACTACATTCATTGTCTTATTGTC
>JAVCKV010499410.1:0-11612 GCA_032274145.1 Herpochondria borealis | reverse complement strand
CTAATAGATCCGACAAGTCAAATCACATATCAAAAGAAAAGGAGTTTTCTCAACATAGCAACGACAACAGTGTTGTATGCACCGATTTCAAAGAGACTTTTTGTATCTCCTGGCTCAGTTCCTTCATCATCAGCATTTTCCAAATTCAGAAAGTTCTCTAAGGTGTACGACAGTCAGTTAAGACGGATCAATGAGCACATAAAGTTGCTAGATTCTGCTCCAGAAACCACAGGACACAACAAGGAAGAAATAATTTACTCATTTATCGCTGGGAAACTCATTGCCCTCAACAACTTCCAAGCAAACCACCCGAGCTCCTCAGAATCGGAGGCCTTCCCCGATACAATAAAGCTCACATGCTCCCCAGTCACCAACATGTCGTCTTCAAACGCGACAAACATGTCGTAGTCAAACAGCTTGTCTCGTACAACCAAGCGATGTTGACGAGACAATGCCCTATCAATGACACTGACATGATCAGGAACTTTGTGTTTATGACGAATCATATCGTCGTTGTAGTTGAATGGGGTGGCATCGTCCCAAATTTCGAGCGATAGTGATGATGATGATTTACCAACAAGGTGCAATCGCACCAGTTTCTCTCGTTGGGGTCTCAGCTTGTACCCCAAAATGAGGTATGCATCCACATGAAACCCCGCTGATCGCATCGATTCAATACTATCCTTCATTACCGGAATGACAAGGCTCATCAGACGGTCCTTTGGATGATGCGACATACCTCTAATCTCTTGCCTCCAGTTGTACTCCAACGATGAGGTTACAATATAGAGAATGCTCTTCACAGCAGAACTAGATTTGATTGGCGATGCCTTCATTCTGAATTGCTCAACCCCTCGCCGGGGCGCAGCGGATAGTTCAGAGTCCGCAACGAGAGCCCACATCAGGATAACGACAACCAAGGCAAGTAGTAGTGCTGCGCCCCCGACCATCCTGTAAGCATTTTGACGATTTATCGCATGTGAACGACATGTCATATTCCGTGACGCTTATTCATTGGTATGAACAGATTTGATCAACAAGCTCGCTCGTTCTTGGTGGTGATGGCTTGTAATCATCGGCTTGTAATACAATCGGTCATGGTCGCAGCGCTAGCCATCATCAGCATCAGACAGCTGGGGACGGGGGACGCGTGACATCTGGTAACACGGAGAATCCGTGACGATTTGCGACAGATTCCAAGAAGATATAACGAAGTCGAATGAGTCAAAGCAGGGTTTGCTGTGCACGTAATATACAGCATACCGGATTGGTACAACTTTTCTTGCGCCGGCGGTTACCTTTGTCAACCATCGTGTGAACCTGAACAAAACACTGCATACAACAACTCTGGCATTTTTCTTGATCTTGGTCCCGTGGAGTGAGTCCTGCATACAAGAATTGAGTCAAGAATAATTGTACCTTCAGGACACGAGGAACGTAACGAGGACATGTATGTTCAGTCACGAGGACACGCCAACGCCGATCCTCGTACTGGCCGTCGAAGAAGTGATGAATGAGCGATGCCCTTTTGCTCTTATATGGGCACGCGCAACATTGTCTGGCTTCCCCTTCGGAAACTATTCTAGCCTTTTGCGGTGAGCCGAGTCCATGCCAGGTAGAGGGTTACCAAACCACCACACCTACCATGTAGTACAGTAAAGAAGATCACCATCAGGTAGATCTGACCCAGAGAACAAGGATGCGAGACCCATCTGAGGCTTTACGGCACCTCCCTTTCAGTGTCATTCTGATCTGACACACGGAGGACAAGCATTTTTCAGATGCAGTTATTTTCCAAATAGCAATCGGGCCAGAAGTCACATATTTCGCAGATCGCGAGAGCTAGGCTGGATGGCAATCGATCTCACGACGACTTTGAAGAATCAATCGGCGGTCGGCATTGCGCTGATAAGCCATGCAATTGGGAAAAAGCTAGGCACCAAGAAGCCAATAGACAAATAGTAAGGTAAGATGCTGATTTCACTGCAGTCGTTGATGAACCCCACTTAACGATTGATAAGCAAGCATTTGATTTTCTTAATCTGGTGAAATTGACATTCCTTACAAGGAATCCAGCACCCGTCCGTAGAATATTCGATTGATTCTCTTGATGACTTGGCTCTTCAGGAAATAAGCGTGTCATGTAAGCCTAGAGGTCAAGGCTTAACCACATAATACGTTGTCTCAACCATGTATCACTGGCTACATTGATGTACGCGGATATCACTCTCTCACACCTCAGCACCAGGCCTAGAACAACGACGGCGACGGCTTCCATGTCAAGCCACTAACATCGCATCATCTGTGAACGAAGATAGAATGTGGCATGGTGCTGCAGCATCAGTCGAAATGCCCTAGAGTCTATGTTGGCTGGGGCGCCCTAAACCCTTGATGGAGAACCTTCAGCGACTCATCGTGTGAGAAATACTGCACCATGCAAGCTCGTCATCCCTATTAGAATTATATAGTCTGCGCTTCCTGTAAGCAAACATGCTACATGTATCAAGGAAATGCCCGTCGGACTGCGCTTTCGTATGCACCATTTCATCTCCGTACGATGAAGGAAGCAAAACGTCAAAAACAAGCAGTGCAACTAAAGAATGAAGATACACAGATATTCTCTCCTCAACTCTTCGGTGTTTCGAAACGTTCTTACATTACAATATTGTCTCGCTAGAATAGTAGAGAACCATGGCAGAGTTTAAGACTAAAGGGAGTGAAATGTGCTATGTATTATTAAAGTTGTAGGAGTATTAAGCAGGAGCGAGATTAGAGCACTTATCAAAGATGTGCGCAAAGGGTTCATCCAAATCATCATCCATGCCGACCTTAAAACCGTAAGCATCCATGAGGAAATCATCTCCCAAGACAAGGTCTTTGATGTGATCTGTTGACAACACCACTGATGATGCTCGTCTGGCGAAGGTGTATGCCCCGGCAAGCATGTCCGTCACCGAGCAAGATTCGACGTGATTAGCAGTCTTCAATGCTAACGTTGGCTCTACACAAGTCTTCACAGCTGTCTTCTTCGCACAGTTTTTCCATGTTGATTTACCTTTCTTAGCTTTGCCGCTGCTATTAATCAAATCTCGTATATAGTGACCGACCTTCTCCCGAGCCTTCTGATCTCCCACCTCCACGTAACTGTTCTTGGTCTTGCAGAATTTCACGAATCCTCCATCAGGAGAAAGATTGCGAATCTTCTCAACAATTGTGATAACGGCCAAGCTTTTGTCGACCTTCGTCAAGCATTTTCTGTATCCCTCAAGGTGACCTTCAATGAAGCTGCGGAAGTGGATGTTTCCACTGTGATTGTATGCGACTTTGCCTCGACTGCAAATCACGTCGTATGGTCCAGGTTGAAATTTTTGATGAAGGGGTGTGTCCTTTTCCTTGACATCACGCTGAGCAAGGATCGAGGGTGAAATCATGATGTTGCTATTTTGTGAGAGTTCGAGTGGTCTTTTGGTCTTATGGTCTTGAATTTTTCTGCATGCAGTTCGAAGGGCTTGCTCTTCTCCAAGTATAATATTCCCAGGAATGTCCCCGTAGCTATGGATGGACAAATCGAAATGGTCCAATGCACTTTTATCTTCGTTTGCTTAGAAAATAATGCCTAAATCGACAGCCAAACGACATAATTCAAGTCGTACTGCGTAAAATTGAGTGTTGTCCACGCGAGGCTACGAGCCATTACATCCAAATTGCAAGATCTGCAAATTGCACACGACTTGGTACTATGGGTAGCTTACTCGTACAAGAAGAACGACGTTGCCCGCGAAAGGCAGTACTACCAAGACTACAGCCTTGCTTTAGCTCGGCAACCTTCAAGTCGTGCGGAGCATCAGAGGTGTGTCATATTATTCTTCTCACTTGACCGAACACGATCACGCGTAAGCTTACCACACACTCAACAGACAGTGGCCAGGGCATAGACGGATGCTGGGCTTCAGGTTTCAGCGCACGCTGAGCTAGACGTCGGATGTCCTGACTTGGAGAATACTTTGCTAAGACCTATTTCCCAGGCCATACTTTTGCCACGCAAAGACAAGGCTTCCAAGTATCCAACGCAAAAAGAGTGAGTTTAGTTGTTTTCATAGGGTGTATTCAGTGTCCCTTTATACGTTAGATACATCAAACAATGTCCCCTATGGGACATGAAATAGGGTTTTAAACGGGTTAATCTAAATGGCGTTAATCGGTGGCCTCGCTCTCATTTTCCGACATATCATCCGGTTCGCAAATCCGCCTCGCGAGCTCCTGCAGGTCGAGCACCAAGTCGTCGACTCCGTCCACATCAGTAAGTTCGTCCAGCAGATAAGCCCGCTGTCCTGATCTCTTCGTAGTCACCTTGAACAGGATACCTTGGTACGGGATATTCATCTTCCAATCGTCTGGAGTTCCCTCTTGGAAAGGGCCCAACTCTGTACGCGCTGGGCGTGTCCAATTAGTAACCCCCACCAGCCTGTCAGGTCTTGCCTCCTCAAATAATCCCTTCTCATCGTCCGTGAGATCCTCCGTTCCGAAGCTCACCGCGGCGAGAACTGATACAACTTGAGTTTCTGGATCCGCCTTGCCCCACAGAACGATTCCGGCGCGGAGCATAGTACGAGACGCCTCCTTGTTCAATCGGCTGCTCATAGATCACGAGAACTTTCACAGGAGACAGTAGCTACTCTTTGGAGAACTCACGCCATATGGCATATTCAGCACAGGAAACTCGCCCTCGAGGCAAAGGATGCACCGCTGTCAGCACGTGAGATCGATCTTCTGGTAACACTGTTGAGAGCTCCAACCTCTGGTTGCTACTCAAATCCCAGGGTCGCGTCGGGCCACAATTTGCAAGGTGTCCTTTTGAGTGGTGAAGAACACCCTGTCGACACCGTACAGAAAACGGTTCAAGGTACATACAAAAGATCGATCTTCGACACTCAAGCGGACAACTGATTTGCAATTCGTACTAGTGTTGTTCCGCCTGAAGGAGGAAGTAGGTAGCCTGCCCACGCTTAGCTCGCGGCTTCTTGCTTCCGGCACACGGACAAACGCGCTCACAAAGATCTTTTTCGGAATTCTTTCCTCTTTCCAGAATAAAAAATAGAATGGATCCAAATCCAATCTTACTCACAACTCGAGAGAGTCATCATCAACCACTCCTCCCCCGACGACCCCCCACTCACCATGATTACGCCTAGACTCGCCGTTCGTCATGTTGCTCGACGTATGGCTACGCGTGCCTTCTCGGATGCCGCGAACGAACACCTGCAAAACCTGCGCATGATTCACTCGAAGGAACCAATTCCCTTCACTGGACATCTTCCTGTTGTTCCTGTTGATTCTGTCGCTCCAGAACTCGAGCATAAGAAAATATCCATCATTGGATGCGGTCAAGTGGGGATGGGGATTGCGGTAAGTGTGAAGTCGAACTAGATGGGGTTAGTTGATTGATTCTGTGGCTACATGTACGTTGCGCTAACCACAACCCCCTGCCTTCCACTTTGCCAGTACGCAATGCTCAATCAAACAAGCGCTGGAACCCTTGCGTTGGTGGATATGAATGCAGAAAAGCTGGATGGTGAGGCGAAGGACTTGTTTCAGGGATCTGCCTTTCATCAGAACGTGCGCATTGAGGCTGGTTCGGAGTATGACGTGACCGCCAAGTCCCATCTCGTTGTCATCACCGCTGGTGTTGCCCAGAAAGTTGGAGAGTCTCGCCTTGCACTCATTGAGCGGAATGTGGAAATCATGAAAAGTATCATTCCTCAAGTCTTGGCGCATTCCCCACATGCTGCCATTTGCATTGCTAGCAACCCCTGCGATATCATGACTGCGGTAGCAGCCAAACTTGCAGGGCCGACGGTTCCTCCGGGTCGCATCTTTGGAACTGGAACATGTCTCGACTCAAGTCGCTTGCGATCACTTCTAGCCAAAGGTTTGAACTTGGATACTCAATCCGTGCAGGGATACGTCATTGGTGAGCACGGCGACTCCAGTGTCGCTGTGTGGTCCTCGGTACGCATCGGCGGTGTGCCAATGTTGGAGCCTGGTGCTCCGCCAAGTCAAATGTTGAAGGATATGCATGCAGAAGTGGCGGAGTCAGCTGGAGATGTCATCCGAAAGAAGGGTTACACGAATTGGGCCATTGGTTTGACAGGAGCTCACATTGCCCACGCTGTGATGGCTGATACACGTTTTATCATGCCAGTCAGTACCTGTGTCAGAGGGTTACATGGCATTCAGGAGGACGTGTTCCTTTCTATGCCATGTTCCGTTGGTGCGCATGGTGTCCGTCGAGTCATTGATCTGCCCTTGACGCAGCATGAAGTTGACGAGTTCCTCAGGTCGGCAGAGGCAGTATGGGAAGTTCAGAAAGGGGTTTGGGACGACCTTTAGATTGATGGCATTAGAAGAGGCAGATAGATGAGAAAGAGTTGGTCTGGTGAGTTTCATAGACATGCATTTAGACATTAGACGTAGTCTAAAGTAAGCACAGCTGTAGATTATGGTCGAAACCTATTCGGGAGTCAGTCGTTGACATGTCCGCGCCAGCAAGGTAACATGTACAGATGTACAGATATATTGAATATACCGTTCGACCGTGCTAGCGTGTACTGGTTTGAATGTCATTTCAAAAATATTGTGAACACATACAGAACGAAGATAAGCACGCCTTGCACATACATCATCTCAAAAGAAAGAGTAATTCCATGAGTTCTACTATCACCAGTCGCTTTGATGTGACTTCGATCGAGCTCCAAGATCGCGAAACCATACAAGATGAGTATGACGAAACCATTACCAAAGCAACTACATGGCAGAAACCAAAGACGAGGTGTGTGTGTGTGTGTTTCTTTTTCAGTCTTTCCACTTGCACGAGGCCAAGGCGACAGCACAGGACTAATGTCTCTCTCTGTTGCGATTCATCCGTTGCACAGGGGACGATGCGATGCATGCATAGCTTTTCTTGGTCTTCAACTTGCAGGCGTCGGTTTGGTTGCCTCAATTGCATCATCGGTCATCTGCAACTACTTTACTGTCTCGAGCCTGGACAATGACTCGACAACGCAGCTTGGGGTATGGATGATGTCATCAGCTAACGAGACCACTGCATTACTGGAATGTAAGTCATATCCATCAGGGACTCCAATCGACGCCTTGTTTAAAACTGCTCGCGCCATGACCATTTTAGCTCCCATTGTTTGCTTTGTCGGTATGGGGATGTCCTATTTCTCTGAACGAGGTGGTATCAGGAGGGAAGGTTTGTTATTCGGAAGTATCTGTGTATTACTATGCGCTGCAGCCATGCAAGGATTGACGTTAATGGCCCTTGAGTCGGATGTGTGTATCAACAACCCGCTCATTGAAGGGGACGGGAACTGCGGACGATCCTACGGCGCTAACTTGTCAATCGGATCGGCGTCTTTCATGGCAGCAGGAGTCTTTGCGCTTCTCGTGACGGGAGGCGCTCGAAAACAAATGTAGGGTCTCAGCTCTGTCGTGACTGCTCGAGTAAGCTAGTCCCATCCCACTTGCTCATTATGTTGGTGCTTCGACTTTTCTTCACGCATTTCGGGATGATCAACAGTGAACCATTCGTCCACACCATCTCCTACCTAGAGTTGATTTACAGGGCTTTCCTAGAATTCTTTCCCCGTGCAATAGTGGAAACGGCGCTGAACCTCCTTTGAGAACCAAGGCACTATCCACTCTCCTGCACATGCACTGGTTCTAGTCGCTGCGCCGCGATCGAAGCAGCACCTCAGTGCTTTCCCGCCAGCCCAATGGTAGCCTGCCGTCTCCTCTCTGGCGCCTGGCCAAGGTTGCTCTTGTCTAGTCTGTAAGCTGCCTTTTGGTGGTACAGTATTTGAGGTGACAGTACCCTTGTCGTAGCCGTGGCGTTGATGTCAGTACGAGGCCTTCGCTTAGCTTTACTGCATGCAACCTGTTGTGACACATTACGACCGAAAGAGAGCATTGATTGAGCATGCAATAGAGTGTCGTCAATATGACCAGACCTTTGATCATTGTCACCATCATGCTGTTAATCAACCTGGCAAGAACAACGAGAGCGTTTGTGGGGAGAAGTACAATCTTTCGGACTAGCAGAGGAGCCTTCTTGCCACCGGCTTCTCTGTTTACACACTGTTCCACACGAAATCCATCACCTGCCCACTTCAAGAAGTCCCATGGAGTCTTGTTGCGATTGAAATCTTCCGACGTTGGGTATTTGGAAGACACTGGTAGCACAACGTGGGAAGATGGAGCTGATGGCGGCTCGTACGATGAAGCAAGCGAAGTTGTCGAGGAGGACAACGAAGATGACGAGCTCTTGGTGGAGTACAAAGCATGGTCCAAAGCTCTGAAGAAAGCGCACAAGGGGATAGATCGTAAGAGGAACGCCTTACAGTCTGAAATGAAGAAGGCGGAGGACGTTGAGAAAACAATGGCACGAGCCCAGCTCATTGTGTCCAATCTGTACCAGTTCACCAGCCCTTCGCTGAAATCTGTGATTGTGCAGGACTGGGAAAACGATGGGCAGGAAGTAGAATTGGCTTTGGATCCGCAATACGATTCTGCGTCTGCTGAGGCAGATGCTCTCTTTGATCGTGTACGTAAATTGAAGCGTGGTTCGCAAGTGGTCGGAGAGTTGCTGTTGGAAACAGATGAAGCGCTGCAGCTACTGGAAGATGCTCGAAAGGACCTGGATTCCTGTATTTCCGACGATGGGCTGGATCAAGGTGTGTTTCACCTCATTCAAGAACGCCTGCGAAGATCGTCTAAAAAGACGAAATTCGCTTCTCCTTCTCTTGAAGCCACAAAACCTAGTGCTCCGAACCGCAACAGCAAGAAACAACAGCAGCGATCCATTCTTGAAACGTCGGTTCGAAAACTCTTGTCTCCTGGTGGCTGTATCGTTTGGGTAGGGCGCAATAAACGTGGCAATGAGTATCTTAGTTTCAATGTTGCTCGTGGCGATGATATTTGGATGCACGCCAGGGGAAGTCCTGGTGCACATGTGATTTTACAAAATCGACGTGGGAGTCCGGAACCCACAGAGGAATGCCTCGAGTTTTGCGCTAACTTGGCAGCTTTCTATAGCGACGCGAGGACAGAGAATAAGGCTAGTATTACAGCTGCCGAACCCAAGCATATCCAAAAACCAAGAGGGGCGCCATTGGGAGCAGTCAAGCTCAGAGAAGAGCTTTTTGTTCGGACTGGATATCCTGATCGTGTACCAGAAGATCTCAAGTTGGCCCGTGACGAGAGTGGACAGGGGGACGACTTTCGAAGACAGGATAAGGCAAAGCATCGCAGGAGGACGAATGACACTGCAAAACAGAACCAGGCAAAACGAAGAGCAGAAAAAAAGGCCAAAAAGCGCAAGCGAAGACAATCTTCGGATGCAGAAGCCTTTGACCCGTACTAGTAGGGAACCATGTAGCCTTGCTAAAGAACGCTACGTAGGAGGCGCTGCCCACGTGTTTTATTTTCTTGTCAAACTAGCTTCTGAGGGTTGTTGAAGACTGCCTTGTCAACTAGTTGGTTCGTCACGTCGTTCATGGCCTTGTCCATTTCATGCGAGCTTGATGTCGAGGAATGGCTTAGTTCCAACAGCTCGCAGCTTACTTCTGGGTTTCCAATTATCAAGTTGAATGTCAGGCGCGCAACTACCCAACGCAGCCCATGAATAAATCGCCGCGAGTCCTCTGCGGAGGATGCTTCCAGTACAAGCTCGTCGAAGGAATTATGTAGCTTGAGAATCAACGAATTACTTGGAATCGCAAATGGAAACGAACTCAATTGAAGGGGGGTCGCTTTGGCCAATGATTTTATGTCAAGCAAATCAATAGCGCCCATGGCCGACCCGGCAGGACTGTACCAAGCAAGTCGAGGACCAGCGAAATTCCCATCAGTTTGCAAGAAGCCAAGTTCCAAGAATGCGACAATGTCGAGAGGTGGGTCAAATGTTGCGCCATCGGTGGAAGGCATGTGCCATATCAAAGGGTAGCCTCGTTGAGACGTTTCCTGAATAAACATCGAGATAAATGTTCTGTCCTTCAGGCTAAGATTGGAAAGAAGCGTCTTCGTCGATTGCACTGTAGATGAAGGTGCACCTTCATGAGCACCCTGGTGTCGTTGGTCGTGGTTTCCTTGACTTGCTGAAGATTCGCTTGCACCAGGACTCTCTAATCGTTCCGTACGGGGCGTCCCCATGGGCCGATTCCTGGCGTTACGTCTCGGTGGAGACAGTGGCTTCGGGTCGCTATCACTACTCGCATCAGAGTCAGTGCCATCTGAGAGCATAGCAGAGGCTGTGTCGTCGAGGGTGCCACATCGTATTGGACTCCCCTTGACAAGCTGTTGCAACAAACGACCAGGTTCTTCCCTCATTCCCATAAAGATGTCTGTGGTGGTAGCACAGACGTCCCTTGGTTCTCGGCCCCGCTTCTTCTGCTCTTGTTTGCGGCGCTGCGCCTCCTTCATATGTCGCCGCCACTTTCGATGCCTGCTGGCCATCGCTTCTTCTGCAGACACACTCTTGGCAGTACCTCTCGGGGCGGTAGTGGGGGCCTCCGCCAACTGTGTCGCTGTGGCAACAGTGCTTGATCGCATTCGTGCCATCGGCGAGGATTTAACCATCGCCTCAGTGAAAGATCCATGGTTTTCAATGGGCGGAGCTTCCCTCGAAGTAATCTCTGACTCGTGTATCGAGTCGATGGCAGACTCAATCATCGACGAACTGATCATTGAAGTCGAATAGGACAATTCAGTTTCAGCGTATTCATAATCAGTAGAATCAAATGATGAATCATTCTTGAAGCTTGAAGGACTTTGGGCGATCGGTTTACGAACGGGCGTGAATGTTGACGAGACTGGCGTGAATGCTGAGGATGTAGCTGAGCCGACTCGAGTATCCAAGATTTTCGGCGGCGGCGGCAGGTAGCCTACCCCACTTTTTGAATCCTCGGAACCTGTACTGTACGAGATACCCGTTATCTCTAGCGAATCATCGGTGGACGTCATGGCACTGATTTCCAAGTCAGGCAGCCCCCTACTCATGTAATCTTCGTCATCGTCTAAATCTTGGAAGAACATATCAGCAAATTTGTCGAAGGCCTCTGTCAGCTGCGTCGACATGGTAAATGCTCCATCCATAAACGACTCCGGTTCCTTTCGCTTAGCCTTGTGCTTTCTGGATTTTCCCGACATCTTAGCAATGCCGTCGTCCAAAGTCCAGCACGACCTTGGGGTTCAAAGGAGTTCAAAGGAGATAATGCTATAATGTGTCGACAAAATACCAAAGATCGCTCACAAGAATGAAGCCAATAATTTTTGGCTCACATACATCGTTGTGACAGTAACTACTCAAAGTGGAAAATTAGTGCCACCTTCATAGCTGTATGATAAATGTTTATGGGATACTCGTTGAGGAAAAAGATACCTTTATTATCGTATTCAACACTGGATAGCCAACAGTCACAGTATCATTTTTCTAATTCAGTATCCATACTGTATGTATGGCTTGCTCGAAACTCTACAGGATCTTCTCCTCTTGGTTGACGAACAGATTTGTCACGAAGATTGCCACCTCTTGGTGGATGCATTCATCAAGA
>JAVCKV010499299.1:0-11612 GCA_032274145.1 Herpochondria borealis | reverse complement strand
GAAATCCTAAATCAGTTGTAATTTATTGAAAATCAATACTTTGCATTAATTGAGAATTTCTTAACGCAACACTAGTGAAAAAATATATAAAGCTTTCTTGAATCCATCTTGTTTTTCAATATATAATATTATTTTAGCCTACTAAAGAAATAACGAAAAACTATACATGGATCATTATCTTTTTCCTATCACAAATATCTTTTTTGTTGTACTGATAATAGGTATTGTTTATGCGATTTTATTTGGGCTTCGAACGGCTCATAAGAATATGGGAACAGATAAGAATCGCTCAGAGATGATTATCAAATATGTGCTCTTAGGTATTTTGTTTTGGTTGGCGACGATAGGTGTTTTGGCGCATTTAGATTTTTTTGGAAATTTTGAAGTACTTCCTCCTCGAATATTAGTAGCTATGCTTCCTCCAATTATATTAACTTTTGTTTTATTAAAATCAAAAGTGTTTACTAATCTTTTAACGCATATCCCACAGCGTTGGTTGGTTGATATTCAGTCCTTTAGAATTGTGATGGAAATTATTCTTTGGATGGGAATGCTAGCAGGGTTTGTTCCTTTTCAAATGACTTTTGTAGGATTTAATTATGACATCGTTGTAGGTATCTCTGCGATATTAGGTGGAATGGTCTTTTTTGGAAAGGGAAGGCTCCGTCGGTTGGAAGCAATCATTTGGAATATATTCGGAATAGTATTGTTATTATTTATTGTTTGGATAGCAACGGTTTCAACTCCGAGTCCTTTGCAAATCTTCACCAATGAACCTGCCAATAGAATGATTGCTTATGTTCCTTTTATTTGGTTGCCTGGATTTGTTGTTCCTTTTGCCTTGGCGATGCATTTGTTTTCTTTGAAACAGTTGCTCAATAAATAAATTACGCGAATCAAGGGTTGAAGGAAAAAGAGGTGTTGATTATCAGCACTTTAAATCATGGTGATTTTCAAAATCACCATGATTTCGAGCATAGAACACCTGATTTATATAAATAAACTCTAAGCCTTGATTCGCATAAATAAAATAAAACCAAAAAGGCTCAGAGACACGAAGTTAAAATTTTATGCTTCGTGCCTTTGAGTCTTTGTGGTTTCAATTTATTACTTGGTATTTATGTGATAGACCAAGCACCGCTTGATGCTACCGCAAAAATAATTTTAATTCTTAATCAATTTATAAGCAATCGTTTTCTCCTCTAACAATATTTTTACAAAATAAATACCTGTACTCCATTCATTAGATTCCACTCTTAAACTAGTGTCGGAATTATCTTTTTCATGAAAAATAATTCGCCCTCTACTATCCAAGATTTGCACCTCTAAATTTTGTTGTTTTTCATTTTTTATTTGGAAAAAATCATGAATTGGATTTGGAAAAATTTCTAATGAGTTTTCTTTTAATTTTTCAGCAGATAACACTGCTAACACAAAAGGTGCAGAAGTTACTTCACATCCATTCGCATCTGTTACCGCAACCATATATTCTCCCAAAGCAGGCGCATTAATAGTTGCACTATTTTCTCCTTGAATCGGAGCGCCATTATATAACCATTGGTAGTTTGTGCCTGAGCTTGCAGTTAAGATATTTCCTGTTTGCGAAATCGTTGGAATAGTCGGGGCCATAAAAGTAAATGTTGGTCCAGTTCCAGAGGAAATAAAATAAGTAGAACAAAGTTCATGTGCAGCCTCTAAAGTATAAGTTCCTGAAGCAGTCACTTCATAAGCAGCTTGAGTTGCACCTGTAATAGGAGCACCATCTTTATACCATTGAAAAATAGATGGCCCCGGAAAAGCATTACTAATAACTGCCGTTTCGCCTGTACATAAAGTATTTTGACTACTAGACTGAATAGCTACTGGCGAAAAAGTCCAGCTATCCCAAAATTTAGTTGCAGATGGTTCTGAACAATTATTCACCGTACCAACCACATAAAAATAAGATAATGCAAATTGACTAGCAGGTACTTTTATTGTTTGAGTATTTCCATTTGGAAAAGGGGTGCCTCCCGTATTTATATTACTGGAAACATTATAATACCATTGGTAACTATCAAATTGGTCGGTAGTCAAAGTCACGGAATCACTTGGACAATAGGTATTATTGGCTACGGTATTCATGATCGTACTTGGCACATCAAATGAGCATTGAGCTGCAAGTTGAAATGTTGAAATAAAAAAAGCAAATAGAAAAGTGTAATATTTTAGCATTGTCATATAATAAGTTTATTTAGTTAAAATGATTGTTAGATAATCAAACAATCATGTTTCAATAACACTTATCTACATAAAAAAGCATACCATGTTTTTAATTTAAAATTGAAAATTGCCTGCTAATTTGAAAGCCTTCTAGGCTTCTCAAAAGGTGGAGGGAATTTTCAATTTTCAATTTTTCATTATCAATTAAAAAAACGAAACCCCTCTAACTTTATCAAAAGCTAGAGGGGTTTTTCAATTCTTAATTCTTTTAATTAAGCATCTTCTTCAGGTAAAGCGATTGGAGTCAACATCGGCAAATCAGCCAATTTAGCTTCTGCACTATTGACACTACCAAAACCTAAAAATCCACCCTCTGCTTTAGCCACATGCAAAGCAAAACTAGTGTAACTTTTATATAAGTGGTGAGCTGTCTCTTGATCCAATTTTGCAAGAATAGGATTTAATTTTTCAATTCTAGCTGACAAGTGATTGGTTCTTTCAGCAGTATCTTTAGGAACTACCTTCATCCATCTCTCTAATCTTTCCGTATAATCTTCTCCTACTTTATCATAAAAAGTTTGCATGTGTTCTCCACCTGCAAAACCTCTGATTCTAGTAATCTCTTTTGATTTTGCCAATTCTTCATCACTAATTTTCCCATCTGCACCAGCAATCAAAAGTGTAATAACTGGAATCGCATCAAATAGTTCTTGTCTTTCCTCTTCTTCTAAATTATTAAGTTTGTAAAACATTGTATTAATTTATTATTATTCAAAAAATTAAGGTCAATTGATTAGCAACGGCAAATATAAGAATTTTTGAATATCGAATATTGTTTGTTCTCTTTTTTGACCTCAAGAATAGTCATTGGTCACAAGCTTTTCATAAAACAAAAAAGCTACTTCAAATTTGAAGTAGCTTTTTCATATATTAAAAGGATTGAGGAAAAATCCTGTTAAATCCATTTTGCCAAAGGCAAAAAAGAAAATTCTGTCATCTTGTTAATTATTTGCAGTAGCATCTTCTGTTTCTTTCTGTGCTGCCAAATGTTCTTTAACCCATTTAGTAGTTACAGATTTTGGACGCTCTAACGGAAATCCTAAAGCTCTTGACCAACAAAGTGCTGATAAAACACCTAATGATCTAGAAACACCAAATAGAACAGTATAGAAACTATATTCTGTTACACCATAATGTACTAAGATAGCACCTGAGTGCGCATCTACATTAGGCCAAGGATTTTTTACTTTACCTAAACCTTTAAGGATATCTGGAATGACATCAAAGCATTTCCAAACCACTTCTACAACATCTGACTTATTGATATACTCTTTAGCAAATTCTCTTTGTGCAGTAAACCTTGGATCTGGTTGACGCAATACAGCATGACCATATCCTGGAATTACTTGACCAGATGCAAGCGTACTATTAACATAATCAGCAATTTGCGCTTTTGTTGGAGTGCGAGTACCTAATGTATCCATCATTTTGAATACCCATTTGATAACTTCTTGATTCGCTAAACCATGTAAAGGACCTGCCAAAGCATTCAATCCACCTGATAAAGAATAGTAAGCATCACTCAAAGTAGAACCTACTAAGTGAGTTGCGTGAGCAGATGCATTTCCACCTTCATGATCAGCATGAATAGTTAAATACAATCTCATCAAGCTTGTAAAATCTTTGTTTTTAACACCCAACATGTGCGCAAAGTTAGATGCCCAATCTGCTGAAATATCTGCTTGAATATGATCACCATTATGGTAAGTTCTTCTATAAATATAAGCTGCAATTCTTGGCAATTTTGCTATCAAATTCATAGTATCCTCATACGTAGGATCCCAATATTCACTTTTGTTAAGCCCTTCCGAATAGCGTTTAGCAAATACACTATCTGTTTGCAAAGAAAGTACAGCCATACTGAACTGAGTCATTGGATGCGTTTCTTTTGGAAGATTATCCAAAACGTCAAAAGTATGCTTAGGCACTTGTCCTCTTGCAATCCATTGTTTTGATAACCATTTAACTTCTTCCTCAGTTGGAATTTCTCCAATCAACATCAACCAAAACAATCCTTCTGGAAGAGGTTCTTTCCCACCAGGTGCTTTAGGTAATAATTCTCTAAGCTCAGGAATAGAGTATCCTCTAAAACGAATACCTTTCTGTGCATCAAGTTGTGAAGTTTCCCACACCATACTTTTTACACCACGCATACCACCAAAAACTTGTTTTAGTGTTACTTCATCTACTTTTAGATTACCGTTTTCTTTGAGGAGCGCTTTTATTTCGGCTCTTAATTTTGAAGATTTTTCTTGAAATTTTTTCTTAAGAGGATCCATTGATGACTATAATTTTAAATTAAAAAAGTTTATTCTATATAGAAACGTACTAATCAATTAATTGTTGATTAATGTTGCAGACAAAGTTATCAAAAAATAAGATTTTTTTACACGGAATTAACTTTGAAATGCTCATTTCCTATTTTTCAAAAAAAAAGCCTTTTCGAATTTTCGAAAAGGCTTTTTTTTATTCTTTTATTTCGAGGGTGGCCTGTTTTATTTCAAGTGGCAATTTTCCTTGTTTGCTCATGAGATTCGCCAGATTTGCTCTTTTAGTTCGCAAATCGTGAACTTCCTGATCAAATATCTTTCTTTGTTCCACCGTCAACATCTTTCTAGCAGAAAACTTGATTCCTGTTTCTAAGGATTCTACTTTACTTAGATATTTAACCATATCAGTAGCTTTCAAACTTGCAATTTCATTTTCATTTCGAAGTTTACGAGTTTGAATCTTCAACATTTCAGCGGCTTGTGTTTTATTCAACTGATATTTTGTTACCAATTGGTCGGTGATAGTTTGAGCAGTATCAGTTGCTTTTACATCTTGTTGAGCAAATAATCCTACCGTAAACAAAAGAACTATACAGCTTAGAAATATCTTTTTCATCTTTAGGAATGATTTATAATTTAAAAATATATGTTTCACTTGTAAATTTTTTACAAGCACTAAATTAAGAAAATTCTTAAAATACTGAGTATGAATTCAATAGATTGTCAAATCGTAGCTATTATAGTTAGAAGGAGTTCATTGAAAAGCCTTCATTTTATATAGAAAAATAGATACTCAACGACTTAAAAAAGTCGACATAAAACCGTTTAGTTGTGCTAACTTTGGTAAATATTTATTACCCAATAATCCAATCAATTTATGTTAATAATTCAGGAGGTATTAGTGAGTGATGCTGTAGTGGAAGAACAATTTCTTTGCAATCTTTCGGCTTGCAAAGGAGCTTGTTGTATAGAAGGAGATTCAGGAGCACCTTTAGAAAAAGAAGAATTACAAATATTGGAAGATATTTATGAAGATGTCAAACCTTTCTTGACGGATATAGGTAGAGAAACTATTGCGCAAAAAGGAAAATATCAATACTATACAGAAGCAGAGGAATTTGGAACTATTCTACAGCCAGGTGGCGCTTGCGCTTTTGTTATAACAGAAAAAGGCATTACAAAATGTGGTATCGAGAAAGCTTATTTAGAAGGAAAAACAAATTTTAAAAAACCCATATCTTGCCACCTTTACCCGATTCGGGTAGAAGAAAAAGAACAACATCAATTCACATTGATGAATTATGACCAATGGGATATTTGTTCTGCTGCATGTACTTTGGGTAAAAAAGAGGAACTTCCAGTGTATCGTTTTCTAAAAGAAGCGATCATTCGTAAGTTTGGCGAAGAATTTTATAAGGAGTTAGATGCTGCTGCGGAATATCATAAAAACAATAAAGACTAATATGTTTTCTAAAGTTCATCATATTGCAATCATCTGTTCTGATTATGAAAAATCGAAGTATTTTTACACTCAATTGTTGGGACTAAAAATCGAAAATGAAGTTTATCGAGAAGAAAGAGCTTCCTTTAAGTGTGATTTGTCTTTAAATGGAGAATATATTATTGAGTTGTTTTCTTTCCCAAAACCTCCAAAACGAGTTTCTCGTCCAGAAGCAACAGGATTACGTCATCTTGCATTTGAAGTAAAAGAAATTGATTTTATAACAAAAGAATTAAACGAAAAAGGAATCGTAACTGAACCAATAAGAGTGGATGAATACACTAATAAAAGGTTTACTTTCTTTTTTGATCCTGATGATCTTCCCATTGAAATTTATGAGACATAAGATTAAGAGAATAGGAAATAAATAATTTACCTCTTGATCAACTCATCCTGAACTTGACAACTCTCTTAAACTCAACTCTTTAGCGATTCAAAATTATTTTGATATAACAATAGAAATTGCTGCTCATCTTTGATTTTAAGGCGTAAGAATTGTACTTTTGCAGTCGATTTTCTCTAACCTGTTTTTACAGGCATCTTTGCCGTTTTTTTTTTTGAGAAAATATATACTCTACCGAACTGTCTGTCAGTTTGTTACGTATATGAATATGATTAAATTTATTTCAACTAATTTATAATAAAATTTAAAGTACCAAATGGCACTAATTGGAAAAATACGAAAGAATAGCTGGTTGCTTATCGCAATGATTGGATTAGGCTTGGCTGCGTTCATCATGATGGACATGTTTGGAGGAGAAAGAAGTTTCATGGGAGCAGGAAGAAATAGCATGGGAAAGATTGCTGGACAGACTGTGGACATGAAAGAATGGAACGGTTTAATGAATACTAGAAATAGGTTCCTTCCTAATCCTGATGCTAATGGTCAAAGAGCATCTCTTTGGAATTACATCACGGAACGTTCTATCGTTCAGCAAGCTTCTGAAGCACTTGGACTTGGAGTAAGTACAGATGAATTGATGGACCTTCAGTTTGGAAATAATTTGAGTCCATTAATGGCGCAAAGATTCCCAGCAGGTAATAACCCAAGTGGTTTTAATTTTAACCAACAACCTGATATGGCAAGAATTCAACAATTCAAAACTGCCATTGAAAATGATGAAATGAATGAAGAGTTCAAAGGTTATTGGAAAATGCAAGAAGGAGAAATCCGAAAAATGCGTTTGCAAGATAAAATGAATTCATTAGTTAGTAAAGCAATGACTACTCCTGATTGGATGGTTGCATTAGCTAACAATGATCAAAATCAAAGAGCTACTTTTAACTTCGTGAAAATTCCATTTGATGAAGTTGAAAATACTGATGTAGAGGTTACTGATGCTGACCTTCAGTCATATCTATCAGCTAATGCTGCTAAGTATTCTACTACAGAAGAAACTCGTAAAGTAGCTTATGTTGCTTTTGATGTGGTTCCTACTGCAGAAGATTCTTTAAAAATCAGAACAGAATTAATGGAGCTTTCAAAGTCTTTTATGACTGCACCTAGTGATTCTTCTTTTGTTCAAAACAATTATGGAAGTTTTGGAAGAGGATGGATGTCACTTGATGAAGTTCCTGCTGGTTTAAAAAACAAAGCATTTACAACTGCTGTAGGTAGTGTTACTACTCCTTATGTAGAAGGAACTAAATATACTGTTGCAAAAGTTATTGATAGAAGAGTACTTCCTGATTCAGCAAGAGTTCGTCATATTCTACTTTCTGTAGATCCTCAAAATGCTGCAATTCCTTTGGAAACTCAATTTCGTAATGCAGAGGCAAGAGCTGATAGTTTAAAGACAGTTCTTCAATCAGGTGGAAGCTTTAAAGATTTGGCTGCACGATTTAGTACAGATCCAGGAAGTAAAGATAAAGGTGGTGTTTACGAATATACAGGAGTAAATCAATGGGTACCTGAGTTTAATGATATTGCATTTTACAAAGGAGAATTGAAACAATTATATGCTATCCGTACTCAATTTGGTGTACACCTTATCGAGCCTTTAGGTAGAAAAAACATTAATAATATAGAAAGAGTAAAAGTAGCTTACGTTAGTAAAAACATAGTTCCTGGTAATGCAACTAGAAAAGCTAAATACGACGAGGCATTTAATTTTATTAATGATAATAAGAGTTATGCTGATTTTGAAAAAGCAGCAACAGCAAATGCAGCAATGTCTTTAGAAACTTCTCCTGCATTTAAAGCCAATGATTTTTCTGTTGGTAGTTTAGGTTCAAGTGATGGTTCAAGAAATTTAGTAAAAGGAGCTTTCGCTACAGATAAGGGAGATGTACTTCCTAAGATCTATGCTTTCCAAAGTACAAATGATCCTGCTAATGTTTATGAAAATAAATATGTAGCAGCAGTGTTAACGAATGTACAACCTGCAGGTTCTCCAAGATTGGAAAACTTCAGAGAGGATATTTTACCATTTGTAAGAAATCAAAAGAAAGGAGATATCATTAAAGGAAAAATCAATAGCCAAGATTTAAGTTCAATTGCAGCTAGCTTTAATACTCAGGTAGATACAGCAACTAGTGTTAGTTTTGCTTCTCCAAATGTACCATCATTAGGAAATGAACCTAAAGTAGTAGCAACTGCGTTTGGTTTAGCTAACAATGCTGTTTCATCTCCTGTAGTTGGAGAGAATGGTGTTTATGTGGTTCAATTAACATACAAGCCTGAACCTGCTAATGCAAGTAATATTTCTCCAGCATTGAAGAAATCATTTAGCTCTTCAGCAAGAGCACAAGTGCCTGGTGCATTGATAGAGTCCATGAAGAAAACTGTGGATGTTGTTGATAATCGGTCTGCTTTCTTTTAGTAGATAGATTATTTTTGAAAAAAAAGAGGACATGAGTTTAACAACTTATGTCCTCTTTTTTTTTGTAGGTATTGTCTCGTCGATCTTTCTATTCGGAGTCACCTCAGCAGCCCATAACTTCAGTTATGGGTTATGGATGCCATGTTTATTAAAAATAGAAACCATTTTAATGGTTTAATGAAAATCGTTAAAATGATTATAGGATTTGTTTACATTTTGTTTACCATGTTTTGTGTTCCCATGTTTTCCATATTCCCATAACTGAAGTTATGGGCTGCTGAGGCCGGCTAGAAAGATTGGCATTGTATAATATGGTACAGATTAAAAGGAAAATTTAATCCGAAGACGATAAGCTAAATTATCCTCTAACAACGGAAATGCATTTTTACCATATCGATAATAAATACCTCCACCCAATCCAAGATACATGAAGTTGACATAATTCAATTTGATTAAGTTATCAATTCTCAAACCTGTTTCAAATAACCCATCTTCTAACGTTTTGAAATCAAAACCTTCATGTAGGGAGGGATTTTTTAATTTTCCAAAAGCAATATTATTTACTACAGAAATTTCAGGAGCTATTTTTTTTACTTTAAATAAAAGTGTTCCAAAATTGTGCATAAAGAAAAGATGAACAAATCTATCGGAAAGGAATTCATTTAATTCCATGGTTTGAAACGTGTTGTCTATTTCTATCCATTGAAATCCTCTACCAATTCCACTACTCGTAAATAATCGGCTGTATGGTAAATCGCCTTCAATCCTTCCTGCCTCTAATCGAATAGTAGTCTCTCCAAAACTTCTAATTCTAAAATCATCTTCAATAGAAAAGAGGACTTGATGAAAATCAAACTGACCATTTAAGATATCTTTAAAACCTTTTTTATAAGAAAGAAAAATCTTAGGATAACGAGATTCTGAAAACTCATTTCCTAATAATCTAACTATCTTTTCTGCGAAAACAATTCTAAGGTTTAAGCCTACTTCGAAAAATGAAAAAGTATTGTTATCGAAATCTAGATCATTAAACTGATAATCATAAAGTGGTTGCCTTTTATTTTTTGATACATTAAAATTGAATTGGCTAGCTTGTCCTATTCGACCTAAAATGCTTGCCGTCATATCTTCCCACTGATCCATCTGCTGAGCATATAACCGCTGAGAGAAAAGATCAACATTAGGAAAACGAGCTAAAGCAGGTTGGCGAATATCATTCCGATAATCCAACCTTAATTTTAGTTTTTCTAAAGGCAATAAATCTAACAAAAGGTGACCGCCATATTTTGCTTTTTTATCTGCAAATCCATAACCGTAGTATCCACCTATTTCAAAATGTTCGCTTAGTTTGTCATTAGTCACCAATCCTAATCCTACACGAACGGATTCAAAATTATTGAAAGCGAGCATCTTTTGTAAATCCAAATCTACTTTACCAATAGGAAACCGACCCGTCGCTAAGGCATCCATCAGATCTAAGTACAAATCAAACTTTTTCTTAGCGCCTAAAGAATCCATTTTTGCATAAGTCTTCTCTTCTTTTTGCGATAATTCTACTTGTCGATATTTTTGCCAAATAGAATCAGTTCGAGTATTTGCTCTCTTAGCAGTCGTATAACTTTTATCGACAAAATCATCATTGCTCAAAGTTGGATTAAGTTTGACCTCACTGATATAGCTTTTACCTGTCACTCGACTGCCCATATATTTATGTGGATACTTGGTGGCTTGAAAAACAAAATTCAACTGATTAGGAAACCACTGCTTACCTTCTAATAAGGTATAACTCTGTTCAATTTTCATTTGCATAAAACCTTGTTCAGCAGGTTGAGCGATGACATTTTGAAGAGCATAACCATTGGTGTTGATATAAAGCATGCCTTCCAAACCCGTAAAGTTTTTTCCTTTTTTAGGACGAAAAGAAATAATATAAACACTATCAATTCCTTGGTATAAAGTATCTTCTATATTGAAGAAATATTTTTTAGTACTGTTCGGACTGATAGGATTTAAAAATGATTTATCTATCAAATCAAAATAGTCTCCATAAAAAGAAAAGGGTTGGACATCATTAGCAAGTGCTACAAAGGAAGGATCTTTAAATCCAGAGACTCTATTGTAAATAACTTTTTCACTATTTTTTTCGGGAAATAAATATTTGCGTTCGCTCACAGATTCCATGACCATGAGATGATGGCTTTTGGTATTGCCGAGCATCTCTTGAAAATTATCAGTTTGTTTTTTTCGGAGTTTGCTTTTTTTGCTTTGATGTTTATTTTGGAAATCATCAATTCCTTTTTCGTCAGGGACTAATTCAAAAATTACTTTGTTATAGGTTTGACATTGGAATGCGGATATTTTTTCTGGATTGTGTAAATCTCTATTAGCGACTACTTTTCTAATGATTCGATGGGCAGGATTTTCTCCTGCTATAACAATCGCCTCCCGTAATTCGTTGGATGAAGTTTGGAGTTGGAGTTGTAGGTTTTGAAAGTCAGTTGTTGCAGTGATTGAATAAATTAATTTTTCATAACCGACATAAGTCAAAGTAAGTGTTTCTATCTTTTTATCAGTTTCGATATTGAATTGACCATTAATGTCAGTTGCGACACCATTGTTATAATTATCATTAATCAGAATATTGACGAAGGCGAGTGGTTCTTTGTTTTCATCAATAACAATTCCTGAAATTTGAGATTGACAATAGATGAAATGATAGGGAAGGAAAAAAAGGAAGTACCAAAGAAGAGTTTTCTT
>JAVCKV010499188.1:0-11613 GCA_032274145.1 Herpochondria borealis | reverse complement strand
GATCTTGGATTTTTTGTTACTTTTTTTTCCAAGAAAAAAAGTAAGGCGTAAAAAATCTTACCGAAAAGTCTAAGTCTACAACGTGTACATATTACTTATGGGATGACTCATGTTTTTTATTTTTATAGATTTACCAAATAGAAATACCAAACAAACGTACAAAACAAGCTCTAATCCATGTCCAAAAAAAGGCTCCCTATTCCTGACCCTACCGATCAGAAAAAATTACAAGAACAGATTCAGGTGCTCCATCAAGAGCTAGAAAAAATCCAGAAAGAAATCCGAGATTTTGAGGTTATAATCCGTTCTCCCATCAGTGATTTGATTGTGGAAGCACAGGAGTTATTCATTCTATACAAGCAAATCAAAAAGGCAAAAAAAGCAAAGCGACTAGAACAAAAAAAACGAGGTAAAAATTATAAGGAACCTAAGGGCTTACAAATTATTCCGAAGCAGAAAAAAAACGTTATTCCACCCGAACAACAGAAGGAGAAAAAAAGATTATATCGGGAAGCGATGTTGCAGGTTCACCCAGATAAATTCTCAATGAGTGAAAAAGAAACGGACATCGCAACAGAGATAACGAGCCGACTCATCGAAATCTATAAGACAGAAAGTCTAGAAACATTACGAGCTTATCATGCTCATATTTTTAAGGGAAATACCGCTATTGTTCTGGGGGAGGCCGCTTCTAAAGTAAAGGTTTTTTCTAAGGATAATTATTTGGAAAAAGAAAAAGAACGACTAGAAGCAGCTATTGGTTTAGCTAAGAATGATCATCTCTATAAGGTTATTACCAGCTATGAAAATCCATTGACCTTTGTGGATGAATTAAAAGCTTACTATGAAGAACGAATTTTTCTTTTGAAAAAAAGGACACGGAAAGGACTTTAAAATAAATAGGACCTCCTCGTGACTAGATGTATTCTGCAGCTCAATTTATATAAATTGAGATTACTCCCTAACGCATGGCATATTTATTGAACCTGATTTAGTTGAATAACTATAGAATTAGTTCGTTTAAGGCTACGGTATTCGGGTTAAATAGAGCTTTTTCACTTCTATCAATATAGCATAGTTTAGATAAACTGGTTGTTTTTTAAAATAAAACTAAAATTAATTTTGAAAATTAAGCTATCGAAAATTCTATTTTTGAGTCTAATCTCAAAACTCTCCTTGCTATTATTCCTATTCATTTGTTTAATTCCTTTCTCCATGTTTGGTCAATGTCCAGGCACATCTTGCACCTACACCATTTCGGGGGCAGATAGTGGGGCTTATACTGTAAATACTGGAGAGAAGATTTGTTTTGATGCTGGCGCAAATTTTACAGGAGGGCTAAATTTGTATGGAGGCGAGATGGTCAATTGTGCAACTAGTCCTCAAACTTTTACGCTTAATACAAGTGGGACTTTTCCAAATGGAACAATCAATAACTACGGCACAATCACTTTTTCTACCGGTCAAAGTATTGGAAATGGTCTTATTATAAACAATCATGATGCCTTAGAATACACGAACCTAAGTATTAATACGTCAGCTAAAATAAATAATTACGGTACTGTTACCCTTAGTAGTTATTTAACCTTATCTGGAGAGCTAAATAATGAAAATGACATTGTTGTTGGAGGAGACTTCAACGCAGGTAGTGTTTCTGTATTCGATAATTCAGGGAATTTTCAGGCAAATACTATTGACGTCAGTGGTTTCTGGACCAACAGTGGGATTATGACATCAAATGGTTATTCTGAGTTCAAATCTGCCTCTGTGGGAAGTATTGAAGGTGGTTGTCTCAACACAAATAGTTTTACAAACAGAGGAGCTATTAATGGACTTAGCTGTGGTAATATTACGATTAATACAGCAAGCTCAAACACAAGTGGAGCGAGTCTAACTGGTTCTATTGCAATTATAGATTTAACACCTCCCGGATCAGCTCCTTTTATTGATACCCAAAATGGAACAGTAGGACCTAATATCGTTTGGACTACTTGTAACTCTTGTGCTCCTGAAATTTGTGGCAACGCAACAGATGATAATGGGGATGGTAGAATAGATGAATCTTTCCCTGGTGGTGTACAATCAGATATGCAACTTTGGCTAAGAGCCGAAACAGGAACAAATACCACCACCAACGGAAGTGACGTAACTTCCTGGGCTGATCAATCTATAAATGGCTATTCTGCCAATGCGGATGTCAATTCTAC
The DNA here is from genome assembly GCA_032274145.1 of Herpochondria borealis. Lineage (NCBI taxonomy): Eukaryota > Rhodophyta > Florideophyceae > Ceramiales > Ceramiaceae > Herpochondria > Herpochondria borealis. The sequence goes on along the minus strand of JAVCKV010499188.1, from coordinate 9,406 downwards.
CGATGATCCAATTTATTCAGAAAATGAACTCAACTATAACCCAGGGATAGTCTTTGATGGCACCTACACCGATGACTTCTCCGACGGCTTGCATTTAGGATCAGATTATATTTATTCAAGCAAAGATGGCGTTCATATTTTTGTAGTTGCTAATCCAACAATAGGTGGATTGGCCTATGATAAAATTTTTGATTTTGGAGGAACGGCTTCAGATGGTTATGGTTTTACCTGGTCTTCTGTTGCAGCTAGAATGAATACTCCTACAGGTTCTGGTGGTATAACTAGATACTTCGGTCATGCTACAGGTGTAGAGCCTTCCTTTTTAGAATTCGAAATAAAATTTAATGCAGATCAGACTTTATATAAAGATGGAATTGCATTGGTGTCAGATCCAATAGCAAGTTTAAATCAACTTACAAATATTGAAATAGCGGAAAGTGATCATTACGGGACTTCTGCCAATGGTGATGAGCTAATGGGACCTGTTTCTATAGGAAGGAAATCTGCGAGTCAGCATCTTGATCAGGACCGAGTATTTATGGGTGGAATATCAGAAGTATTGGTTTATAATGATACTTTGACACAAGTTGAAAAAGAAAAAATTCAATCTTATTTAGCTTTAAAATATGGATTCGGATTACCTCATGATTATGTTTCTTCCACTGGCACAAGTTTAAAGTCTATAACTGATGGATATGCTAATAATGTTTTTGGTATCGGTAGAGATGATTGTTCAGGTTTATATCAGAAACAGTCTAAGTCAGTAGGAGATGACGGAATTCTAACCCTTAGTCTAAGCGACTTTCAAGCGACCAATCAAGCGAATACTGGAACGATTGCTGGTGATGAAAGTTTTCTGTTTACAGGAGATAATGGAGCAGCACTAAATGGCTCATGGCCAGCTCCGTTTATTAATACTGATTATACAAGCATCGATCGTATCTGGAAACTCGATGTTACAAATTATTCTGAAAGTACTAAGTTTGTTTTTGATGTAGATGATCCAGATTTTAACTTGCCTACCTTACCGGGAAATTCTGACGGAAATTACTACATAATACTTGATGATGATGGCGACTTAACAAATGGTGGAACGACTACTAATATTCTTGGTCTTGAAAGTGGATCTTTATATTCTACAACAATACCAACATCTGGTTTTAATTATTTTTCCATTGGCTCGTTTATTCCCCCACCGGAGGAATTATGTGGAAATTTGATAGATGATAACGCAGATGGTAGAATAGATGAATCTTTTCCCGGTGGTGTCCAATCAGATATGCAACTTTGGCTAAGAGCCGAAACAGGAACCAACACTACCACCGACGGAAGTGACGTAACTTCCTGGACAGATCAATCCGTTAACGCTTATTCAGCAAATGCTGATGTCAATTCCACAGACGATCCTACCTTTACCGAAAATGCCATCAATTTTAATCCAGGTGTAGATTTTGACGGAACCTTCACAGATGGTTACTCAGATGGACTTCATTTAGGTGCTGATTATATCTTTGGAGAAAAAGACGGTTTGCATGTTTTTATAGTTTGTGATCCAGATGTAGTAGCTGGTACCGACCAACATATTTTCGACTTTGGATTAGCAGCTAATGGCGGTTACGGAATGATTTATTCTGACAATGATTACGGTATGTATACCAATAATGGTAACGGAGGAACCAATACAGAGCTTCTTCATGCAGAAGGGGAGGAGCCAGCACTAGTTGAAATGAAAGTAGACTTTGGTGATACACAAGAATTTTATAGGAATGGAAGTTTATTGTCATCAATTCCAGTTACCATTTCTAATTTAGATGAAACAAAAATTAATGAGGCTCCGGCTTATGGTTCAACGGTAGGGAATGAATCTACTGGTCCTGTCTCAATTGGTAGAAAATCAGCCAGTGTTTACTTGGATCAAAATAGCGGACGAATCTTTGACGGAAGAATTTCTGAGGTGATTGTTTTTACAGATATACTCTCCAGTATTGAGAAACAGAAAGTAAACTCTTATCTGGCAGTAAAATACGGTTTGACAATCAGTGAGAATTATATTTCTTCCTCCGGAACTATCAAAAAAAATATCACTGACGGATATATTAATGATATTGCAGGCATAGGAAGAGACAATTGTGGAGGACTCTTTCAAAAACAATCCAAGTCAGCGAATTCAGATGGAATTATTACCTTCGGATTAGAGACTATTGCCGCTAGCAATCAAGCCAATACTTTTACGAGTATGAGTGATGGATCTTTTCTAATTTGGGCTAATAATGGAGCCGCTGAAAATGCTTCATGGAGTGGATTGAACTACGATATTCCGAATGGGGGGTATCTTGGTATTGATAGAGTTTGGAAACTGGATGAATCTTTAACTGTGCAAAATGTCGTATTAAGAGTAGATGTAGACAATCTCGATTTTGACTTACCTGCATTACCGCCATATCCTGGTTCAGATGGTACTTATCATCTCTTCATAGATGATGATGGTGATTTTACGAATGGCGGAACGACTAGTCAACAAATGAATTTTGTTAGTGGCTCTGAATGGGAAACTACAATTGCAGAACCAACTAGTGGTTATTTTTCAATCGGTATGAGAGTTTCTGAAATCTGTAACAATGGAATTGATGATGATGGAGATGGTGATATAGATGGGGACGACTCGGATTGCTGTGTTGCACAAGCTCCTGTGTTGATTAAGAATTAATAACAAATAAAATACAAATTGTATAACAATATAAATACAAAAAAAAACTACGTCAAGTTTTAGGAATACTGCATGAAAATCACCAATCACTATTTTTCAAATTAATACTGTAATAGCCCTTTTCGATAGCATAAATAATAAGGCCAACGGTGTTTTTAGCTTGCGTCTTCTCCAACAACTTCTTTCTATGCGCTTCGACGGTTCGAGAACTAATATGTAGGTCCACACCTATTTCTTTGTTTGTTTTTTGACTGCAAATTAGCTTCAGAACTTCAATCTCCCTATCGGTGAGTTCTATCAGATCTACCAGTTTACTTTTAGACCCGAATAGCATTTTCTCCCTTATGAGCCTTACTACAAAATCATTGTAGTGGAATCCCTTTTCAATAACCGATATTATAGTTTCATAGAATTCATTTATCTCTTCATTCTTTGGGATAAATGCAGAAGCCCCAATATCCATCATCTTGAGAATTAGTTCAGATTCATAATGAGTAGATAGTATGATTACCTTAATGCTAGGGTATTGTTCGGTTAATATCTTTGTGACTTCTACACCATTGAGATGTGGCATTTCTATATCACAAAGTAAGGCATCGGGTAAGTTGGTTTTAGATTTTTCAAGTTGCTCAATTAAGTCACGCCCGTCTGTAGCAATGATATGAGTACTGAGTTTTTCATGATCATTGACCATCATATTTAGCCCTTTGAGAAAGAGTTTTTCATCGTCAACAATAGCTATTTTATATGGTGTTTCACTGGTCATTAAGTCAAAGTGTTTTTTCCTAAAGGTACACATATTTCGAATTGAGTTCCCTTATTATCGTGATCGACTAATTCAATAGTAGCATTCAGTATTTTCGCTCTAGCCGCTATATTACTTATTCCGAGGCCAGTTGTGTATTTCTCTTTATCGCCAATTCCGATGCCGTCATCAGTGTATATTAGTATGAGATTGTTGTCTCTTAAGATAGACTTGATTTCGATGTGTTTTGCTTGGGCGTGTTTGATTGTATTAGTGGTAAGCTCTTGAATGATCCGATATAGGTGAAGCTCTTCCATTTTTGATATGTTCTCCAATTCCTCATTTAGCACTACATTCATTCTTAGAACACCTGTTTTATTGATATCTGTAGTCAATGATCTTATTGCACTCCATAATCCAAATTTTGATAAACTAGAAGGTATGAGTTCGTGAGATATTTTACGGGTACGGTCAATACTTGATTTTATGGCACTTTCGATATCCTCTAATATTTCGGTCGGATTACTTCCCCGATCAATGGTGTTTTTGAGCAATTTCATATTAAGACTGACTACATTCAGCTTAGAGCCGATGTCATCATGTAACTCCTTAGCAATTCGAGTCCTTTCCTTCTCTTGGGTTTCTAAGTTACTACTTACGAGTTGTTTTTGAAACGCAAGTTTGTTGTCGTGTATTTTCTTTTGTTCCGATAATATTCTCCGCTGTGATAAATTGAAAAGAATGATGATAAACATCGCCAAGCCAAACATGATCAACATAGAAATTAAAACGGTATTGAAAATTGCTTCTTCGCTCATATAAAGTTGTTAGATGATGTCATTCTCTTTTCTAATGATGATGTAATATACGCCCAATAATATAAAGCAGTTAGCTATGAATGTGGATGAATTTTTAGCTAATAATAGTTGAAAGTACTGTATCCGGTCGATTTGTAATAACTCGTTGCTAAATAGGTACCATATGATTGATACACAGGCATATAGGAATATAGCGGTGAAAAAATATACTGTTGGCCGGATCTCTGATATAACGTAGCTTCGCGATGATAAGACCTTGAAAAAGAAGAGGAGGCTAAGCACAATAGTAAATGTTTTTACGCCAGCGATACTAATACTATTGTAAGTGTATATACTTTGATAGAATAGGGAATTGGCTATAATGGATAAACTTCCAATCAGCAGTATTAGCTTAGAAAATAATCCTATTCGCCCTCTAAACCAGGTCAGTCCAAAATATCCGACACAAAGAAACTCCACTAAGGTGTAGAGATGTAAACATGGTAAGTTATTTTTCACATTCAGAAAATAAAGACTTCCCGAAGCAATCATTTCAAATGTAGCATTCATAAAGACCAATAAGGCAAAGTTTCTCTCATTGGTATTAAACTGTTTCCAGTACTTAATACACATAACTGCAAGAAAAAGCGATAGGCCAATTATTATATTAGCCTGAACGTCTATTATTGACCTATACATTGTCTAGCATTGTATTCTTATCCATAATGTATTAAAGTGAATTGATTCAATTTGGTCTTTTACACACAACCTCCATATTAAAGAGTCAATTTAACAAATTTATGTCGCTTGTATTTGTTTTTTTGGGAAAGATGACCGTCCTGCTTTGTACTAGTATTTCTACTAGGTCAAAAATTGGTATTTATACGCATGAATCTCTAACCCTTGATTCATATATTTGTAAGTCTACAATTAGGTGAAATCAAAATTGTGAATAACGCCAAATAACTTCTATTATATCCAAAAGGTTGAATTTTTCCAGATCTTATTTTGCAACCACTAGAATGAGCATTAGTTTTTTTTAATAAAAACTAGCCTCAAAAAACCAAACGTAAACCAAGGTCTACTCCTTCAGAAATGAATAGGAGTAGGCCTTTTTTTATTCCTTCTTCAGCGCTAAGTAAGGATAATAAATAGTCAAAAAAAGATGAGCCAAACTTCAAAAAGTCGGCCCATCTCAAATTAGTAGAATGTTAGCATATACTCTAATAAAAGTTATAAAGCTAGGAATTGCTAGTAGCTAGCTTATTAGTCTTGCTTAATTACCTTTTTTATCTTCAATTCGTTTCCTTCTAGCAATTGTAAATAATAGACCCCATTCGGTAAATTCGAAATATTCAGTTCTAAGTTCTCCGTTCCATTTTGCAGAACGCCACCTAAAACGACTTGACCTTGCGTATTTATCATTTGGAAAGAAACGTCTCCCTCAAAAGGTGTTTTTGTTTGAATGGTAATATTATTAGTATCAGGATTTGGCGCTATTACAAGGCTTCCTTCTCTAGTTTGGATTTTTGCATTCACAGTGTTAGAATATTCATATTTACCATCAAAGTCAACTTGCTTTAAACGGTAGTAGTGCCATCCATTTTCTAAATCAATATGTTTGTATGCGTAGTTCTGAATATTTGCTGTAGTTCCATATCCATTCTGCATTCCTATTTCACGGAAAGTAGAACCGTCCATACTATGCTCGATAGAGAAGTGAGAATTGTTTTCTTCAGAGGCCGTTTGCCAAGAGAGTTGGATTGATTTTGAGTCAAAAGAATTTGCTTTGAAAGAAACCAATTCTACAGGAAGTGGGACGAATGTAGCGTTGGAAAATACACCGTGACCTCCGCCTGCCCACCATAAAGTGCCTTCGTCATCGAATTTACAAAAAGCTTTAATTCCAGAAGAGGAAGAATTCTCAATGTTATCAATAGCAAGGTTCTCCCATGCCCCATCAAAGAGGGTGGTGATCCCATAGTCGTGTGCAAAATAAATGGTTCCTGTCTCGTCGATTGCGATTGATTCGATATCGGTGTTTGTGACTTGGCCAGAATTCTCCGCAATTGGATTTGTAAAGGTAGTACCATCAAACTTAATCGCTCCTGAAAAGTCGGAGGCAATCCAAACATTCCCGTTGTCTTCAAAAACAAAATCTCCAGCTGTTCTATTCATCGCAGGATGATCATCACCAGAATAAGTGGTCCAACTGCCATCAGGGCTTACCTTTTGGATGGCATTATCTCCATCCCAAGTGAAAGAGGAAATCCATAAGTTGTCATCGGCATCTATGCCGTGCCCCGTTTGTATGAACGAAGTTATTTGTGAATTATCAACATTGTATTCGGTCATTACTCCGTTGTCTATCATAAGAATTTTAGCGGAAGTGAGTACGTAAATTTTTCCTTGAGAATCAACCGCAAAGTTTCTACAAATACCTAGATCATTAAAAGTCCATTCGGTGCCATCGTAATGGTGAAGTCCCATGTTAGAGGCCATCCAGATATCATTGTCAGAAAGAAAAAGAATATCATTGAAGTTTTCCCACGCTTGTCTGGTTGTTGGCAAAGGAAGTAAAGACCAATTGCCACTAGGGTCTACAACAGAAATGTTATTTTGTGAACTGGTAAGAAAGTAAAGATTGCCATTCTCTCCTTTATGAATCATTTTTATAAAATTATTTTCTATGCTGTGTGGCGCAATCAGTGTTGATTGAATAGTTCCGTTGTTATTAACCGAAATATGAATGTTGTTATTTAACCAACGCTTATTCTCTGCATCAATATAGAAGTATGCAGTATTATTGTTATAAGCGACTGCTTGTTCATCATCTCCTTGTTGTTTCCAGACATTATCCAAGAGCTGAAAAATTCCATCTCGCCTAGTGTTGAAAAACATATTTCCATCTACATCTTCCGTAAGTCCTATGACCTCTGAACCATTAAAATCTATAGGATAAGTTTCCCAATTAGATCCATCAAAGCGACCGATCTTGTCAAGGTCTCCTGCGACAAACAAGTCACCTGCATCGTTGAAAAATAGATCTGCATCTAGGTAGCCAGACAGCGTGGTGCCAGCTGTAGTATTGGTCCAAATACCATTTGAAAACCTACTGACATCGCGTGATGCAATAAAAACATCACCTGAACTATTGATCTCAATATCCCACGCTTCAAAGAAGTTAGCCCCCATTTCATCTTCATCATAATGAAGCCAGCTTGGGCCTTGTTTATGAAAAACACCATCGGAAGTAGCCAGCCAAAAATCACCATTCGGTGCAACTTTCAAATCAAAGAGTTCCGTGTGTTGATCTAGTTCATCACTTTGTGGGGTCGTAATATCCTGAAAGGCTGTGCCGTCAAATCGCGCAATAACAGTATTGAAAGTACCAATCCAAATGTCGCCATTTGTAGTTTCCGTAACGGTTTGGATGTGGTTATTACTAAGGTTGGAATTGGACATATTGAAGACCGTTTTCTCAAAAGTAGTTTTATTCATAACGACCAAACCTGCATCGGTCGCCATTAATAATTCAGTACCGTTATCAACCAAGTCATTGATCTGTTGCTGACTTTGGAAAGAGTCCCAGTCTTGTGCAAACGCGGACCCTTGGACTAGGAAAAGGAAAGCAAGGAAGAGTGCAAGTTTTGAAAAATTCATAGTTATTGATTTATTAGTTAATCGCAAATTGAAATGGTGAAAAACATAGATGTCCATCTGAACATGGTTCAAAACTACCGGAAACCTCTAGGGCTGACAAGTAGTAAGTTTGTCATTAATAAGGTTTCTAAAATTAAGTTGTTTTTGAAAATAGGAATGGAATGACTAATTTAGGCTAAGATTGATAAGGATTCAATTTGGAGAATTTGGGAAGTGCTTAGCTGTGATTAAGAGGAGGTTTAGTCTATTTTTTTACAAAGTCAGCATTTTGGATTCCCATTTCTTGGGATTGTCTACAAGTTTATTGAATAAAAACAACGTGATCGAAAAACTGAGGGATAAGTATTGGCTTAAGAATATGTTTAAAAATTTATCTAATACCGCATTGAGAAAGGATCTCCATAATTTCCGATGGTGCTTAAAATATTACTTTTCTTCTCCTTATCATGATGATTGGTATTGTTCTTTATCTGATCAAAGAAATGGTTTGTTCGGAGATTGTACCCCTGCGTATTCTATTCTTGAAAAAAGTGAAATAAAACAAATATATAAGTTATTACCTGATGTGAAAATTCTATTTATGATTAGAAATCCTATTGATCGAATCTGGTCCAGTTATAAATATTATAAACGAGATAAAGGAACTAAAAATATTAATCAAGAGGAGGTTTTACAATTTGCTAAATGGCAAGGCCAAGAGCTACGGAGTGACTATTTAAAAACGCTAGAATTATACTCCTCTGTTTTTCCTCCTCAACAAATACTAATAGGTTTTTATGATGCGATTATTGATCAACCGCTAGATTTAATAACTAATGTTGTTAAATTTTTTGGAGGAGAATCTAGCCATATCGAACGACAATGCAACTTAAATGAATTGAATAATGTTTCTTTAAAACTTGAGCTTCAGGATAAACTTAGAAGACAATTAGAGTTAAAATATCAAGGGATGATAAGTGAGATGATCGATGGTTTTGGAGGCTATTGTAATAACTGGATCGGAGAAAAGAAATCAGAAAAGTATCCATCTGTTCTTTCTCTAAAGAAAGATACCTATTGACTATGAAAGATGGAATTTATAAAAAAATTCAAAATTTCCCCTATCAAGTCCTGTCAAGATTTAAAAACCTGGATCCGGAAAATGCCATATCTCTTTTCTGTGATCCGAGGGGAGGATCAACTTGGTTAGCAGAAACCTTAAATAGGATTCCTCAGTCAACAATCATAGATGAACCTCTACATCTTAAGAACTCAAAGAAACTTAAAAATTTAAACTTTTCTTGGAGACAAAATATTCCTGAGCATAAATTATGGCCAGAAGCAAAATTCTACTTTGAGCAAGTCTTAAAGGGCAAATCACTTAACACTGGAAACTGTTATCGGAATACTTATTCAGAAGTTGCAAATGCAAACCAACTCATCTTAAAAATTATCAGAGGTAAAGCTTTATTGCCTTGGTATGTAAAACAATTTGATTTTAAATACAAACCACTT
>JAVCKV010499077.1:0-11613 GCA_032274145.1 Herpochondria borealis | reverse complement strand
TAAAAAATGTTGGCTATATCGTGAACAAGCAAGAAAACGGTGTAAGGATCGGAGAGTTCCTCAAAACGAATAAACTCACTTACCCACAAATCATAGATTTTGCTCTCCAACTTACCAGCGCCTTCGAAATCTGCGAGCTAAACGACATCCAATGCTATAAACTCAATTTTAATGACATTGCCGTCTACGAAAAAGAAGACGGGAGCTACCTCTACCGGCTCATCACCGTTGGGCACTCAAGTATACTTCATCTAACCCACAAAGACCGAGAGCAAATCGATTGGCTGACATCTCCAGAAACACGCCCTCCAGAAGCCTACGAAGGTATTCTCAGAGGTATTCAAACCACCCAGTATATCCTCTCTCAAGTTATCTACAAGGCAGTGGTCGGCTCCCACCCCTGTGAACAAGCAACCGTCGAAGAAGCTCTCGCATTTCATAACTCTATCAAACGCATAGACTTCGGAGAATATCAAGATGATATCCCTAACGAGTTTTTGGTATTCTACCGTCGTATAAGCAGCCCCTGCATTGAGCGCAGATTCGAGACAGCACAGCACCTGCACGAAGAAATCGTCAAAGTGGCACAATGCACTCCCATCACGGATGGTATGGCTGAAACAGTCTAAAAGCTGAGTAATTCCACATCAAACACGAGGGTCGCATTAGGTGGAATCAAATCGTAGAAACCAGTAGATCCATAGGCCAAATCAGAAGGAATGATCAAGGTCCGCTTCTCACCTTTTTTCATCTGCATAAAAGCTTCATCCCACCCCTTGATCACACTGCCTACACCGATTGCGGTATCAAATGGCTCATTGCGTTCTACAGAGGAGTCAAATACAGTTCCATCTAGTAATTTCCCTGTATAATGAGCTGAAATAGTCTGCCCTTTTTGAGGGGTAGATTCTCCTTCTCCCTCCTGGGTAATCAAGTATTTTAAGCCGGATGCACTCGCGATTAGATTCGGCCATTTAGTATCAATTTCTTCGTTAGTCATTATAAAGGTTCTACAACATCAATCAATTCCACTTCAAACACCAACGTAGCGAAAGGAGGGATTGTAGGCGGAGCTCCACGCTCGCCATAAGCTATCTGATGAGGTAAGATAATAGTACGTTTCTCTCCTTTTTTCATATCAAGAATAGCCTCATCCCATCCCTTGATAACCAAACCCACTCCCACCTTAAACTCAAATGGCACACCACGTTTCACAGAGGAATCAAACACCTCTCCGTTCAACAACTTACCAATATAATGAACCTTAACCTTCTGCCCCTTTATAGGTTTCTTACCCTCCCCTGCTTTATTCACTACGTATTTTAACCCCGATGCTGTAACTTTCGCATTCGGCCACTTCTCAGCAACCACTCCAGCATCGCCATCAACCTTTTCAGCATTACTACAAGAAACAGAAAACACTCCTATTACTGTTAACATTACTAATATACTATTCTTCATCATCTTCATCACGTTCTATTACCTTATTTCTTAAAATTTCAGGGATTTCTTGAGCTTTACCAGTCCCATCAATCCGCACCGTTGTAATTATACCCTCAGCAGCCATCGCACCATCACAAAATACGGCAAATGACCAACTCACAGATGTTCTGCCACAAGAAAACGGTTCAATGGAAATATCCACCTCCTCGTTAAATACCAAAGGTCTACGATAATCGACGTCTACCTTAACAATCGGCCATCCTTCTCGCTCACTCGCCACGTCCAGCCCAAGAGCAAGTAGGTAAGCATGTCCAGCTTCCTCCACATAGCAAAGTATTTTCGAAAAATGTGCCACACCTGCCGCATCAGTATCCGCAAAATGGATACGACGCGTATAGGCTTGGAAAGTCTCCTGCATATCGTCTTAACTTAAGAGAATTTCTTAACGAGGATCGTCGCATTGTGGCCACCAAAACCGAATGAGTTACTCAATGCGGTATTCACCTCAGCTTCTCGAGCTACATTCGCACAATAATCGAGGTCACACTCAGGATCTTGCTCATGCAAGTTGATCGTAGGAGGGATGATGCTCTCTCTCATTGCCATAATTGAAGCAAGAAGCTCAATACCCCCAGCCGCCCCCAACAGGTGACCAGTCATGGATTTTGTTGAACTCACCAACAGTTTTTCCTTAGCATGATCGCCAAAAGCCAACTTAAGAGCCTGAGTTTCAGAAATATCACCAAGTGGTGTAGAAGTTCCGTGAGCATTGACATAGTCAACATCTTCAGGGTTCAAGCCAGCATGCTTCATAGCCATATGCATTGCCCTGCAAGGACCTGATCCATCCGGTGAAGGGGCACTCAAGTGATGAGCATCGGCACTGACACCGTAACCAACAAGCTCTGCATAAATCGTAGCACCACGTTTTTTGGCATGCTCGAGTTCCTCAATGATCACCACACCAGCACCTTCCCCCATTACAAAACCATCACGACCTACGTCAAACGGACGAGAAGCCGTCTCCGGATCATCATTGCGACTGGAAAGTGCTCTCATGTTTGCAAATCCACTCAATCCCATAGGCAGCATTGTTGATTCTGCCCCCCCTGCGATGAATGCATCGGCATCACCAAATTTAATCATACGCCAAGCCTCGCCAATATTGTGATTGGACGTGGCACATGCCGTCACTATCACCATATTCGGGCCACCGAATCCATATTCCATGGAAATCATACCTGAGGCGATATTCGAAATCATCATAGGTATAACAAATGGAGAAACCTTACCTGGACCGCGCTTAAGAAGCTTCTCATGCTCTCTCTCTAGAGTTCCTAGTCCACCAATACCAGATCCCACCATAACTCCGACACGAGTCTTGTCAACAGACTCAGGATCCATCCCCGAATCTTCCATCGCCATTTTAGAAGCTGCCATCGCCAAATTCGTATAACGATCAGCTCGACGAGCATCCTTGGGATCTGAAAAAAAAGGTTTAGGGTCGAAATTTTTCACCTCCCCACCGATTTTCACTGGATAATCGGTAGTGTCCAAGCTCTCGACCAAACCAATACCGCTTTTACCAGCTTTCATCGCCTCCCAAGTGGAGGTCGCATCATTTCCGAGCGGGCTTAATGCCCCAATACCTGTGATTACTACTCTACGATCGTTCATAACTGTGGTCTGTGCGAGGAAGTATCAGTGAATTTGAGCCGTTGTCACGTAGAAAAATACGCCATTTTCGGCATAGACCATACGTTAATGACTCAACCCAACTCAGTGACGCCATCAGCCACTTCTCCTCCGCTCTGATTATGCGTTATTAGACCAGCATTTTTCATCAATAATCCAGATATGCTTAGCATAGTTCACTTCATTGAACATAAGGGAAATCCTCTTCTTTTGTAAAAGATATAACTCCAACTGTTGAGAATCAGAAAACACCTTACTTCCCCCGTCACTGGAAGCTGAAACAGAATCACGCAGTTTTCTTAATCGGGTTATATCACTGCCAACCTCTTTGAGTTCCTCCTGAGTTTCCTTCAGAAGTCTCCAACTACGTAACACCCCTCTCACTTCAGAACGTAATTCTTCTTGATCCATTTCCGGTTCCTCAGACACGTCCACATTCATCATTATCATCAGCTTGTTCTTTACCAAATTTGTCCCAGGTACCACGGGCTTACTTTCTCTATGATCCTCTCGTAACACCCCAGCCATATGCTCTGATCGCTCAAGCACTCTCCAACGCTGCCAATCATTAAACTTAGGATTCATCACACCCCTGTATCTTGGAAACTCATGCTGCCCTCCCATAAAGTCGACATCAGCATACTCTGCGTTAAAAAAATCTCTTATTAAATCAAGCCACTTTTCCCTTGCCGCTTGATAGCTAACCACATCCTTTTTCACAAACATCTGTATTTTTACGGAAGCGTCCCCTTCTTTTATTGACTTAGACCACTCACCAAGAAACGCTTTTTGTCGTTTAAATATACTGTCTTTTAGGAAAAGTGCATACAACTCAGCCTCCTGTTTCCTAAGCTTTTGTTGTGAAACAGCCACTTGTTTGACATTTTGATACGCTTCCAAATGCATCTCATGAGAAAAGTCTTTCAAGGCTGCAATGTTTTCCAAATGCTTAGGCAACTCTTCCAAAGGAGATTTGACCACCTTCAGCAGTTCTCCCGGATCCAATGCCCCTTTAGCTGTATCCGTCAAAGACGTCTTCATGTGTGTCACCATGCCACGGGCTATTGGAGACTGAACAGCAGCCTCCCCCCTACTCTTATAAGCTTTTACATACTGTAAGTTACGATTACACATCGTTATCCTCGCATCCTCCCAAGTCATTTTCACTGTCTCAAACGGAGACTGAGCAAAAACTTCACCGGCAAACTGCTCACCAGCCTTCACACTATGTAACTCGACAGTTTCAACCACCTCGTAGCTAGCACAGGATAAAAGCACAAATGGCACAAAAATTGCTGTAAATAAATACTCCATACCGCACTTAGCTACGAAAAGAGATTGCAAAACCTTTCATTCTTACCTAGAGTTTGAAATGAACCTCGACATTAAGGAGGTTCACGCCCTAAAAACCTGACACATCACCAGATTTAAGCATAATGAGCGACTACCAGCATTGGTATTACATAAACAAAGACTACGAAGAGGACGGTCCGGTGTCTTCAAGTGAGCTTCAAAACATGGCCAAGAGCGGCGATATTCATCGCGGCACCTATGTGTGGACTCAAGAACTTGAAGAATGGGTACCCGCTTCTAAAGTTGGAGGGCTTTTTGTTGAAAAAAAGAAAGAAGTAGTAAAACCTTTGGCACAAGCTCCTCTATCGAAAAAAACGGCAGGATTTGGCACAAAAGCAGAAACTACAAAATCAGAGAAAAAATCTGGAAGTCTTTCCATAAAGCCTCTAAACGAGGCTCCCAACCACGGTCAACCGATGACCAAATCCATGTCCCAACCTGGATCTCTGCCAACACCAGCTCCCGTAGCTCAAAAGCCTTCTTTCTCGCAATCACCTTCAACTCAGACTCCTCAACCGTCAGGACCAGTACCAATGACAGCTCCACAGGAGATTGTCCCTAAGCCACTTACTTCCGCCCAACCAATCCGGCAGCGCCCAGGTTTCAGTCCATCACCCGCAGGTGGTGCGACCCCTATTTCAGCTCCTCAAGAAATAGTACCAAAGCCATTTACCTCGGCGCAACCAATGCGTCAAACACCAGCAAGCAGCAGTACTGTCCCTCTATCAGCGCCTCAGAGCATCGTGCCAAAACCATTAACCTCGGCACAGCCTATGCGCCAACAGCCCGGTGGCATACCTCCAATAAACAACGGTCCAACTTCCATTTCAGGAGCTCAAGAAATCAAACCCAAGCCACTTACCGCCGCTCACTCCATACGATCCAATGCACCCGGAGCTACCAGCGGAGTGTCAAATCCTATCATTTCTCAACATTCTTCCACAAGAGGTGCACCTCCTGTGCCTTCCGGCCCATCATCAAACCCAAGTAGCTTACCTACAGCTATGCCCCTGCCAAATCCTTTAGGAGCATCCAAGTCTCCACCCGAACCGATTAAACAATCTCCAAGTGGAGCTTCTCCGATACCACCTCCAGGAACAGCTGCAGGAGCCAACAGTATCCCTGCACCCGGGTCACCGTCTATTCCATCAGGAGGAATTGCCGGCACACCCGGTGCACCACCAGTTCCCAGACCTCCTTCAGCTTCAGGAGGACCTCTACCAACAATACCTCCAGTAGGTCGAACCTTAGCCCCCTTCAACCAGACTCCTACATCAGCTTTGTCAAAAGCTGACGAAGGCCCCGAGAGAAGAATACCGAAGCCAATGTCACTTGACTAAGCCCAGCCGACCTTATACCACAACAGTGCTAAAACTATTGGCAAAAACATGTGGGCTTATAAAGACGAAAACGGTAATTCGCACACGAACCTAGACTTAGAGCAGGTTCGTGAAGCTATTGAACAAAAAAAAATAAAAGCCGACACCCCCATAAGAAATAGCAAAATTGCACAAGAATGGATCCTCGCAAAAAACACCTCATTTTTCTCTTCTCGAGACCAAAATAAACCGGCCACTAATTTACCCGAAACCAAATCAGGCACAGAATTTAGACCACAGTTGCCCTCACCAGGACAACAAGCCTCACCAAGTCACAAAAAACAAAGAAAAGGCAGCCTCATTCTATTTGGATGCATAAGCGGCTTTGCCATACTCGTAATGGCAACACTTTCAGGTTTCCTCATTTCACATAACCAAAAAATAAACCAATTCCAAAGCAAGGTCGACGAACATAACCTTGAAATGGAAAAAAAAGAGATCTCAAGCAAAAACCTTAAAACGATCGAAGCAAAAATCTTCGACTTCAAATTCGGCTTGCACGCAAATAGCAAATTATCTTCATCCGGCCAAGAACAACTAAAAGAACTTAATCAAGAAAGACTAAAATTAAAGAGCGAATTAGCCCAATTTGAGCTCATCCCTACGACATCGCCATTTGCCATCAAAGTAAAACTGCAAGAACAAGAAATCCAAAGATATCTTATCCTAGCTCCTTTTGCAGCATCCTCCATCACATTACCGTTTCTTTTCGCAATCTTTCACTTTTTTAAAAGCTGTAAACTCATACATCATAAATTCTGGATTCTCCCCTTCTTGCTCCACTCTACCCCCGGCATTCATTTCTTAATGTACGCCTACATCGCTAGCCGTTGGAATCTCGAAGGAGCACAGCGAAAAAACAATTTTCTTCTGACTTTTCCCCTATCCCTCTTAGCTTTGGGTTGCCTAGGATTGGCCTGTTACCACTTCTGGCACAATGACTACAACTGGGTAACAGTACTCACAGCAACGCTCCCTCTCTGGGTGATCTTACATCTGAGACAGCTTCAAATGCTCGCATATGCAGCCAGCAGAAAAAATTAGACAACCTCACCAAAGAAATACAGCCCTTGAAAGTATTGCTAGTCAATGTAGCAAGAAGAAATCAAAGCTTACGTTCTGGATGAAAAATAGAGGTCAAATAGTAAAAACTTATTGCAATAAGTTCATTCATCCCTTAATTTGCCGCCCGCGTCACAGATGACACGACACTTTCAAAGTGCATGATTAGCTCAGTTGGTAGAGCAATACCTTGACATGGTAGAGGTCGTTGGTTCGAGTCCAATATCGTGCACCATCTTTTATCAAAAAAGGCTTACGAGAAATCGTGAGCCTTTTTTGTGACACTACACCTTACTACGACAGGCCTACAGTAAGCGTCCTTTCAACCACCCACAGAAAATAAATTTTTCATTAATTAACATAATATCAGTTAATTAATACATAAGGAAGCATATTCAATTGGTTCAGCTTTGAAGTAAGATGCCTCCTCTGGGGATAGTCAGTTAGTATATTCATCATCGAATCTGCCGTCTTTCTTCATTTGCTTCTCGTTCTTCTTTCTGACCTCTCCGCAAGCTGAGTCCATAGGTAGCATTGAAGCATTCATCTGGATTGAACTCAGCACTGTAACTTTGCAAGTTCTCCACCTAAATCTAATAATTAGTCTGTCTATCTATTTTAAGAACTGGTTTTAAAACAAAGGTACTATGCAGGGGGAGAGAACCAACTTGCTCGAGCAGAATAAATTCAATATAAAAATCAACAAGAAAGAGTCGGAAAGCTGATTTAGAGATTTAAAATTACAAAAATAGATGAAATGTTTAGGAGTTTTGGTAAATATATATTGATAGGGAGTGTTTTTACAGCACCTACACTTTGTGCAGATGTAAATGTCTTAATCATTGGGTCGGAGAAATGCACAAGGATGAGAAACAGTGATTCCCAAGCTTTTGCCCCTTCTCAGATTAAACATGAGTTGCAGGAAATACTTAAAGGGGCCAAGCTTGGAAAAGTTAATGTTACTCTCGAAGATTCCTATAAAAATCAGGCTAGAAGTTACGCTTCTAACTTGATTTCTTGGTTTCACTGGCCTTACCCAGCTGACGTTGAAACAAAGGAACGTTGGCCAAATCTACGTGGAGAAAAGGGCACAAAGTGGGACTATGTGGTTCTTATTGGAGATCCATACACTTTAGAAAAAACACCTGGACTATATTCACATGGAGTTGCTAAAATAGCTGAACAGGTTACCAAAGGTACAGGTGAAATTGTCCTATTAATGCCTTGGCCAGTTAAAACATCCAGCTCTAGTGTGGCTCACTATAAAGAAGTTGTGTATAGAACAGGTCGTTCTGGTGGTTTTAAAGTAGCACCTGCAGCACTAGCGTGGGAAGCTGCAGGGAAACCTTCTGGTGCTAAACATCCAAGTAAAGACGGTGCATATATTGCTGCTGCTTCACTTTACAGTCGTATCTGGAGTAAAAGTGCTAAAAGCTCCACATATAAGTTCAATGATAAGTTGGCTGATATAGCACACAAAACTGTAAATACCAATATAGGCAAAAAACAATATATGGGTAAATTTCAATTTCAAAGCCCGTTTAAGCCATTTAATAACAAAAAGCGTGTTTTAAATCCCGGGAAATCTGGTGGAGGGAGTAGTACGGAAGTAGATTTTCTTGGCCGTACTGTTACATCGTTAGGAAGAGCAGGAGTTATGTGTAAGAAAGGGGGAGATCTTTATGTAATAGGGAGATACACAGGCCCTAATCCGAAGGGGAAAAAAGATTACAGAAATAGAGGTGGTAGAGCATTTGGCTATATGTATCATACTGAAGGAAATAAGCCTGATGTTGCTATGGCTAATATCGCAAGTTGGGAAATGTTTCTTGCAAACTCGATGATCACTCAATCTAATGATTATAGACTTATCCCTAGACGTATTTTATTAGGCAGCTTACTCCAGTTTGAACCAAATATGAAAATTGTAGCTGGTGGTCATGTATATGGTTCACAGGCCATTGCTGTTTCGACTTATATTTCCACATTGATTACCGGACGTTGTCCAGTAGATGCCCGCCCCGCGAAAATTGATAGTGGGTGGAACGCTCAAGAACAAGGTTACAAAATGGCTTGGCGTGTTGCAAATTGTCAAACTAGAGCACCTGGGTTTAAAGTGTTACCTTCTAATAAATCTAGGATGACCATAGATTTCAAGATGTCAGAAAAAATGGAGGTTAATTTTTTATTTCCTCCTAAACATCCTGTGACAGTTAAAGTTTTGATCGATGAAAATGTGGCTACCGTCAGCCCGAAAACTCTTACGTTTAATGCCGAGAATTACCAAACACCTCAGCAGGTAGTGGTGAAAGCCAAGGAAGGGATCAAACCTACTACTGAAATGAATATAAAATTTGATACTTTTTCGAAAGATGAAGTATACAATGATTTGCAAGATAGTTGGAAATATGTAGTGAATTCTCCGCCTATTGCAAATAGCCAAAATACCAAAGCAGCTTCAGGGAAGGTAGAAGCCATATGCCTAACAGGTAGTGATATAGATAAAGAAGAATTGACCTACAGCCTCGATAAGAAGCCTGAACATGGAACGGTAAAAATGGATTCTAAAGGAGTCGCTACATATACAGGCAAGAAAGGTTATGTTGGATCTGATAGTTTCACTTTCAAAAGCCATGATGGATCAGCCTTTTCTAAGCCTGCTAAAGTGACTATCGCAGTATCTAAGCCGAGCCTTTATAACTCAAACCTTCTTCAAAACGGCAGCGGAGAATTAATACCATTTAAAGAATATAAGTGGATAGAGAAAAAGGGAAAGTGGAAACAAAGTTCAGAAGCTATTGACGGTGTCTATACCTTTGCAGTTAGTGAAGGAAATTTAGCAGAGCTTGTTCAAGATGTTGATGTTAGTTTATTCTCTAAAGAGATAAAATCTAATAAACAGTCATTCAAAATTGCTGGAGCGATAGATGCTAGCAACGATGAGGTTGCGTTGATAGTAGAGTTTTTAGATACCTCTGGCGGTATTCTGCTCACCTATGATTCAAGTGATGACAAGGGAAAAGCAAAGCGTAAAGAAAAACTAAAAAGTTATAAGTCAACTGTGTTGGCACCAACTAAAACTACAACCATTAGATTCCGTCTAGTTAGTATTAACAAGCGAGGTAGAGGAAACGGAGGACGATTCGACGGTTTAAAACTCGAAGCTGTTAAATAAAATGTTAAAAGTGATTTTTATTTTTTGAAACGCTTTCTAAAGTTTACTCAAAAGGCATTTCACAGATGCGGATAAAATGAAATTAGTGTTGATCAAACTTCTTATACTATAGAGCTTTCACTTTGACGATTGAATAGCCCCCCTCCTACAGCGATGCAACCTCCCGAGGGATAGCCAAAGCAAACGCGACAAATAGTCGCTCCAACAACAAGAGAGTGCGTGGCCTTAAATGAGTCAGCACGCTCTTCAACGTTCTAAGCTAATCAGTAGAAATGCACTATTTAGAGCGCTTTGCCATGCCTAAGAAGATCCATCATAACCACTTCGCGAAATCAAAAAAACTTCCTAAATCACCCGTAAACTACAATCAAAATGAGAAAATGTTCCACAGAAATCTAACAAAAATCATGATAACAATGTGGAATCATTACAATTTTTCAACACAAATCACCCGATGACAATGTGGTAATCCGACACGATGATATTTAGGATTTTAACACAATACCGAATTAATGGTTATCAGGGACAAGCAGTACGAGGAGGGCAAGCTATTTTGGTGTTCAGCCAGAAGTAGGCGAACTTTCCAATGAAGTGAGTCAGTCACGCAGTGGAACAATCCAAACACATCACGAGGACGAAAATGTGAAGACACATTCGAGGCAAGGTTTTTGAAAAATTTCATCTGTGCTGATTGCAGTAAAATCATTGGGTTCATCGCCGAGAAGCAACTCAAACTTAAACTTTTTTAGCAGTAGGTACTCAATGTGCTTATGGTCTGGCTTGCCCGTTCTTTTTTAATTTTTCGTTTTGCGTCAATTCAACCGAAGATGCTTTAGTAATAGGAACGACAACAGATTTACCCTCATAAGAGGCAACAAACATTGCCCAACCTTTAATTTCTGGAATATCGATGGATATACTGCTATATGTAGCCCCTCCCACAGAAACAGTTCCTGTAAGATTATCAAGTTCAAGATTTACCGCTTTCTTACCACTCTTTGTCAACAAAAAGACTTCCACTTTTTTCATTTCTTCGAGAGTATCTAACATATCTTTCTTTGGATTATCTCCAAACAGCCACTTAAAAGACAACGAAATTCTGGATACCTGATCCCCTTTACTTCTATCAACAACCTTATGAAGCTTTGCATTCCCAATTTTCAAGGAAGCAAAACAGGGAATAGTTAATAGCATTAAAAACACATAAATCTTCATTATTTTTCACTTCCTTATTCTCCGAATCCCTAAATGTTGTCTATTTTTAAATTTGGTTGCTTGCCGCTATACTGAAATCTGAGGTGGACCCGAAACTTCGACCACATGGTGGCTAAATTAAGTTATGGTGTCAGGTGCGGATTTAGTATTGGTTGTCAGTAAGATTTCGTCAAGCTATGAGCGGAGCCTTTGCCGAATTTGGAATATTTTATCGGGAACGGAGCGTAGCGAAGTGGAGGATAAAATATTCCAAATTCGCCGCCAGTGGGGTCAGGCACATTTTTTGATCTT
>JAVCKV010498967.1:0-11617 GCA_032274145.1 Herpochondria borealis | reverse complement strand
GGGGCGCATTCCGCTCGACGGCGCCGGTAACGGTGGCGAGGGCGAGGGCGAGGTTGGGAGGTTGGGGGCAGCGTGGACGGGCGGTGGGCGGTCGGTGCTCGTTGGCTGCGGCAACGGTGACGTTGTCAAGCTGGGTGCAGTATGACACGTGTAGAATACACGTGTATAAAATAATAGGCTTTGTATTGTACCGGGGTTTACTGTAAGGCGCGTGTGGCAGTGGGAAAGATTCGCCGGGCATGATGCCGATGATCAGCACGGCGATGGTGCGGGGGGCCGACAGTGTGGAAGCAGCGGACGGGTGGAATTGGAGGGTGTACAGTACGATCAGTACAGTACCTTACAGTGGCTTACTGTTGTTCGCGGGTGTCTTTGGCGACATGCGTCTGGACGGTTCCTGCTGGACGGTTCCTGCGGAAGCGCGCAGGGGCGCTGTGGATCGTCGGCGCCCGTCGCTGGGCCGACTCGTCTAGAAACGTCGCGGGGGAAACGGCCCGCAAAAGGGACGGGTCCGGAAGGGGAGCGGTCCGGAAGGATTTGGAAGGATTTGGAACAGCTTGGAAAAGCCTTTTTCGCGCAAAAAATTTGGCCGCCTCACACTTTTACACGTTTGATCTGTGCCGTTTAAGGCGGATTTGGTTTGATTTGGTCGTATTTTTGAGCGGGCATTCGTTTCGGCCCGTGTTCTCGAGTTTTCGACGGCCTGCCACCCGCCACACGCCCACTTCGTCTCGCCACCTTGACCCTGGCACTGCCGCCCACCCGCCATCCGAAACGAGTATCACTCGGCTCGACGCAGCACGCTACTCTCGGCTTCCGTCCCCGCCGTCGTCCTCCACACTACACCTCTGCGCACCTGCCCTTGACCTGCGACTCCGCCCCGCTGCCACCTCTCCCCCCGCCTACTTTGTCTCCTCCACTACCCCCGTCTAGTCTCTCTCGTCTCTCACATCTTCCCTTCCCTTCTCTTCTATTGGTTTTCCGCCCAATCCTCGACAACCGCTTCCCCTGACAACCTTTGCCACTCAAGTCGAAAATCCCATCCACGTTCCCACGTTAACCTACTCTCACTCTATCGAGTATGTTCGGCGGTTTCCCAGGCATGGAAGGAATGGGCGGTGGTGGCCCGCGTCGCCGCGCCAAGGTCGACAACAACAAATTCTACGATCTTCTCGGCGTCCCGAAGGACGCCCAGCCGAACGTCATTAAGAAGGCCTACCGGAAGCTCGCTATGACCCACCATCCAGACAAGGGTGGCGACGAGGAGACGTTCAAAGAGATTACCACCGCCTTCGAGGTCCTCAACGATGAGGAGAAACGACAAGTCTATGACGAGTACGGCGAGGAGGGCCTTCGCGAGGGCGGCGGTGGCCCCTCGGACGCCCACGACCTCTTCAGCGCAATGTTCGGCGGCGGCATGTCCTCCCGCGGCCCGAAAAAGGGCGACAACGTTGTTCACAGTCTCCGCGTCACACTCGAGGATCTCTACAAGGGTCGCATGAGCAAACTCGCCATCATCCGCAACCGCGTGTGCAAGTCTTGCAACGGATTCGGCTCCACTAGGCGTGACGGTGTTGTCCGCTGCCAGGCCTGCAGCGGTCACGGTGTGCAGGTCACGCTTAGCCAGATTGGTCCGGGCATGGTGCAGCAGATGCAGACCACCTGCCGCACGTGCAGGGGTTCTGGAGAAATCATCAACGAGGCGTACAAATGCACCGCATGTCTGGCCGAGAAGGTAACTAAAGAAAAAAAGGTGCTCGAGGTGTACATTGACAAGGGCATGCAGAATGGACAGAAAATAATTTTTTCGGGAGAGGCAAATGCCGTGCCTGGCCTCGCGGCTGGAGACGTGGTTGTCGTGCTGAAGCAGGAGGAGCACAAGGTGTTTACGCGAAAGGACAACAACTTGATTGTGACGAAAGAAATTTCGCTGACAGATGCTCTTTGCGGCGTCGAGTTCCGTATTAAGCAGCTTGACGGTCGATTATTGCATGTGACGTCGCCACCAGGCACGGTAATCACACCAGGGCTTGTGAAGAGCATCCCCAACGAGGGTATGCCGACGTGGCGCAACCCGATGGACCGCGGATTCATGTTCGTCAAGTTTTCTGTCAAGTTCCCAGAGAAGCTCAACGAACATCAGATTGCCGGACTGCAACAATTTTTGGGTTCGCCTACACCGATGCCGAGCCCTGGGTCTGCGGAAATCGAGGAGGTGCGAATGATCGACTTCGACAACGAACACATCAACCCGTCGCGCTCGAACGGAACGGCGTACGACGAGGACGACGAGGACCAACCTAAGGTGCAGTGCTCGCAAGGTTAAAGAAGGGGGAACTGCTCTTTTTTGTAAACCACCGCTAATCGTATCGTAGCTACATGTAAAAAAAGCGTTGCATGTGGCCTCCGCTGAGCGAAGAAGGACTTTTGCTTCCCACATGGTTCCGCTATATTACCGGTCGGCGTCGGCGTCGGCGTCGGCGTCGGCGTCCGTGTTCTGCCTCGACAGGAAATAAGCTGATGCCATTGCGAATACGAGGTCGATTACGGCGTTGGTGACGCTTGCGCCATCGGAAGCCGTTATCCCAACGACGGCGTAGTACAGCGTGGCAACTGCGAAAAGGGCAGTAGTCGCCAGCAGGACGCGACCAGCTGGCGAACGTCCATCGGACTTCGCACCGTCATTCCTTTTAAGAGATGTGGCAAGGTCTTTCACGCGGCCCATCTCTGTCTGAATGACGCGACGGTCGTCATCAACGTCGTTGAGAAGTTCTTCCTTGCGCTCGTTGTAACGTTGAAGAAGCGCCTCGGTCTCCTTTTCGACGAGCTCGTCGGCCAGGCGTTTCGACTCGGCCTGCAAGTCCTCCAGCCCAATGCGTAGCTGGTCGCCAATCTCGCCGACAGCATCGGCTCCCTTGTCCGTGATGTTCTGCATCGACGCACGGTCCTCGTCGTCGACTTGTGGCAGGGAGCCCAAGTCGCGGATGATGTGGTGCAGCGGCTCACCGCCGCCGTCGCCCTGCTGACCCTGTGAGCCAGACTCGCCGCGCGGCGGGGGCGAAGACGACGACGAAGAGCTGCACGCATGGAGGACGAGCGAATGCCGCCGCCTCCGTTTGGACAGGCGTGCTGCGTTTAGGCGGTGCGGCGCCGTCAGCGCCGTTGTCACTCTCAGCGCGATCGACGTGGGTGCGGACGAAGGACGATGGATGGGGGTCGCTACCCAGGTGCAGGAGGTTGCGCCGCGCACGTGCATGGTGATGCGGAAAGAAGACGAGACGATAACAATGAGAGCACTTGGCGACGATAGTTCGCCAAATCGATCGCTCCGAGGCGCGTATAATCTCGGGTCGAAACATTTGAGGCGTTACACGTCAGACGTCACACATCACACGTCACTTGTTACTTGTTACAGTACCGTGACGGAAGAATTACAGTAGATTTTGGCACAAAACTGACAGTACGTAAAGCATTGTAAAGGAACAGTGTACAGTGCAACGCGGTACAGTGCAGCACTACTGTACAGTACTGGGGTAGCGTTCTGGCGGGAAAACAACACTAGGCGGGAGGCCGCCACTTCACCAACGTCGCGAGACGTCTCAGCTTCCAAGCCGCGTCGAGCGGAGGGGTCTATCGCCATTGTGCTTCACAGATCGAAGAGCTCTTCCTCCCTCTGCCCTCTACCCTTACCGCAACAACGCAATTCATGGAGGCATCCTCAGCTTCCCAAGCAAGCCATGTCGAAGAGCTCTTCCAACAGTCCGAGTTCCTCGCAGAGGACGAGATCATCGAGATAACCCCTATGATCCGCTCCGGCCCCATCAGCCTACTGCGCGGCACTTTCGGCCCCTTTGAGCCCTCCGTGTCCACAAAGGTATGCTCCGCATATCCCAGCTGCCTTCGCATTCGCTCGTATGCACACCCGACACGCGCCGCAGTCTGACCTAACCTCTCGCCCGCTCCGGTCACGTACAGGTCCCGCTTTGGTTAGCCTTGTCCTTGAAAAAGATTCGTCGTTGCAAGATAATCCCACCAAAGTGGTTCACAGAACGCAGTCTGCAGCGTTTCGTCGCAGACGAGAAGGACAATGAGAACGAGCTTCTCAATATTCCATTTTTCTTCTTTGAGGTAAGCCCCATACCCACCCCAACCCCACTCTCACAAATGCAAGAGAACAATAATCTAACAAAAGAAACATCTCTCAGACATCCTCGCTTCTTCTGCATCACGCCAGTGACGACGTGGAAGACCCTTCCAAGCTGCGCCGTCACGTTGAAGACCTGTCCAACGTCCGCGACAGCAAGATGCGCCGATGGATGCAGGACCACGTCCGCGACCGCGTCAACGCCGTCAAAATCAATAACCTCTCCATGCATGAGATCAACGCGCATCGACCCACCCTCACAAAGGTTCTCGGTTCGCTCTATAACCTATACGTCGACCCAGACTCTACCAACGTTCTTACTCAGTCCGAGCAGAACACAAGCAGCGCGGCCCCATCGGAGTCAGACTCCGCTCCTGCACCACAGGGCCGCCAACTTCGCAGGGTTCTGCGTCGGACTTAAACCTATTTCTCCCACTGCATAGGCTCTTTCCTCTCGTTACCGGAACATAGACGGAACATAAACGGAACATAGACGGAAAATAGATAGTTATTGTATAAAAAGAGATAAAAAACGAAAAATATTCGAGCATGTCGAGGTAGGCAGTATTTTTCATGTCCTGACACTGATTCGGTCCAGGGGTCGACAAAACCTATCGCATGTCTCTTGGATAGTGGTGTGCCGTCCCCTCGAATAGCGGTGCAATATCTTTTAGTAAAACTGTGGTGGCGGCGCCGACTCGGGCACTTTTGTGAAGCCGAATTGTGCAGCGTTGAACTGCTGTTCTGCATGATTGTTCGGTGGTTGATTATGCGCGGGCGGGTTTGCTTGTGGCGGTGCGGCGTTCTGCAAAGGCATTTGCTGCGACGGATGTAGATGTGGTTGCATGGCGACTTGCGGTGGCGGAGCCTGAGCGGGCTGCACATTCATTTGCGGGGCAGGGGCAAAGCCGTGCATGTGCGGTTGTTGCGGTGGCGGTGGCGGTGGTTGTGGCGGCTGTTGCGGCGGAAAGGCTTGCGGTGGTGCGTTTTGGAATGGCTGCGACTGCGGCTGCTGTGCAAACGGGTTCGACTGCTGCGATGCAAAGCTCTGTGTCGCGTTTGATTGCATTGGCGAGAAGGGGGAAGCGGCAGCGACGCCGTTTGCCTGCGGTGTCGCGTTTGCAAATGGGTCGTTCGGGACCGAGTTTTGGGGGTGACTCGCGTGGTTCGCGTGGCTCGAATGGGTCGCGTGAATCGCGTGATTCGCACCGGATTGGACTGGGAGACCGAGGGCGTGCATCTTCTGTTTGTGCTCGGCGACCATGGCGGCCTCCTTTTGCGAGACAGATGGTGCGTGGCCGCGCGGTGCTTCGCGGTAAGCCATGACGCGCATTTCGACGGGGGAGAGTTCGGCGTCGAGAATGTTGCCCTGCTCGGGGTTGTCTTCGATGGCGACGGCGCTCAAGGGCCAGAAGACTCTGTTTTCGTGGCGACGGCCGGTTGAGTGGGAGTTTGTGCGACTTGGGTTGTTGGAGTGGTTGGAGTGGTTGGAGTGGTTGGAATGATTGGAGTGCTGGGTGAACGGATCCGAGGAGCCTCGTTGTGGGGGATCGATGTGCTCAAACTTGCATTGGTTGCCGAACTTGCAGCGGCCCTCCTGGTAGTACTTGCAGATGGTCATGGCGGGGAGGTGGGTGGGGCGGGGGAGTTAGACAACGACGGAGCCGACGTGGTGCGGCTTAGCAGGGGTGGGGGCGCTGTTGGGCGGGGCGGCGTTAGCGGTGGGGGTTACGGCGGGGGTGTCCGTTTGGAGATAACCACAGACGCGGCAGTGCATGCGCCGAGTTTACGTTTAACAACTCTCCGTAGCCGCCGTTCGGGGTGGTAGCCGCTCAGCATTGCTGTACAGTACAGTACAGTACAGCTTGGTCGGCACAGCAGCCTTGTTTTTTGGGAAAAAAAGCCCAGGTCCATTCTCTCCCCTCTTACTCTGCAAACCTCTGTTAAAGGGATCGTTACTCTCAATCTCTGCCCGCCGAGGGCTCAGAGTGTACGAGGTACGCATCTCAGCCATGCGCCACACCGGCAACACCCCACTACACCAGCAGCACATTGTTCGTGAACCCCATGTCGTCCTCCTCCCTCGCCTGGTCAGGCGCCACCGTCCAGCCCCCGTCCACTTTGAACTTGTACATGTACTTTCCAGGGTGCAGCCGCAGCCGCAGCCTGGCCGATGCTTCGTCGCCACCCCACCTTCCCAACGGCCACTCGGACGACCACCCGTCAAACGACCCCTTCACCACCACCTTAAGCCCGCCTCCACGCCACTCGATCGTCGCCGGCTTCGTTGACGGGTCGATGTCCTCGCTCGGCTCGTCCGCAAGCGACGAGATAAGCTCTGCCACATGGTCCCCACGCGTGTACACCGCGTTCCGCAGCCGGTGGAACTCCCCTGACCACGCCCACGCAACCTGCGACACGTCTATCGTCGTCTCGTACGCAGACTCCCGCAGCTCCTCATACTCGTCAGGGTTCGCGTACACACGCAGCGCACGCTTCACCGCCCACACAAAGTCTCGGTGTGAGTATTCCTCAAACGAGAACCCATTTCCTTCGCCTGCCTCGCTTCTCCACTCATGTACCGTATCCTTCAGGCCCCCAGTCTTGTACGCGATGACCGGCGTCGATGCAACGAAAAACTCTTGCTGCTCACCGTGTAAAGAACCCATCGAGGGTGGGAAAACAATTTGGAAAAACGTTAGTCACAGCCCAGTTATTGGGTCGCATGTACCATTCGCTGGATGAGACATTCGCAAACATACCTGCACAATACCGCCTGGCTCGAACTGCGATGGCATCAGCCCAAAGTCCGCACCCAGGTTGCACATTGGGCCATCCGTGAAAAAATCGTCTGGTGCTGCCCAGAAGCACCACGGGTGCCGCCTCTTCAAGTCACTCATAGGTCTTGCACATCGGCTCGAATACTCGTCAGCGTAGTTAGCCGGCCCACCAACCAGTATTTGAATCTTTCCGTTCGTCAGCGCGATCAACTCGTCCACAGCGTTCAGAATCATGTCAACACCCTTCTGTGAAGTAATACGCCCGACGAACGCAAACAGAGGAATCGATGGATCTCCCGCCTTGAACCCGAAGTACCTTTTCTGCAGAATTTCCTTCGCTACGGCATGACTTTCTGCCCCCTTGATTCGGAGGGCTTCCTCTCTCTCAGCCTTCCGAATACCGTTGGGGTACGCGAATGGTGCCTTTGCCAATTGTAAGATATTGCAAAGAGGGTGACCGCTGCGAAGCTCTTTGAGATAGCTCTGACTCACAGTCCCCCAGTTATCGCTCCTTAGGATGGCGCAGCGAGACGGGTTCACAACAAGCTTGCTCCACCAAGGGTCAACGAGTAGATGTACTGGGAGGCGATGAATATCGTCCAAAGTACCGTCATTTGGCCCTGGGTACACACGGCCTTCGTATGCACCTTCGCCAAGGTTGTGAATAAGATGGAAGAAGTGTGTGTTTTTGTAGTACTCACCGAAGAAGTCGCGATATCCGGCCGCCATGCTTGGAAGCCAATCATTAGTAACAATGACGGAAGGATGCAGGCTCTTGTTGCACATTACTTCTAGAGAACCCATGGACATAAGAACAATGGTTTCAAGATGCCTGCGTGCTCCTCCAGGATCAGCGTATACTTTCGGGAAGTAGTCACCCCGTTCGATGAAGATGAGATTGACACCCTCTTCAACACCCTCGAATATGCCACATTCGACAACTTGGTTACCCAAGTTCACAGAGACATTCATGGTCCATTTGATGTTGTCCCCAAGGTATCCTTTTTCATTCTTTCGGTTCACAGAGTAGTAAGGAGATATGACATAGACCTCGAGGCCAAGGGCAGCAAGGCCTTTGGTGAGTTCATCAACCATTACTCCAAGTCCACCTGCTGTAGAAAAGCGCCCAAGTTCAGCGGTAAGGAACACCAATGGACCAAGACTTGTAGTCTTAGCCATAACGTGCTTTGCGACATTCCGCAGGTCCTGATCCCGGGCTGAGGTAGCAAGAGTAGAGAGATAACCGACAATCTGTTCAGCAGCAGGTGGTTTGAATCCTTCCTGACCAGACCCCCAATCGTTGGAGTTGCGACCACAAAGTTGACTTGCCCTCTGCACGGCTAGCTGAATGAGTCGCTCAACTTCGTTCGTGTCACATCCGACCTTTCTCAAACCTGCACGGAGAGAGTTCAACGCCTTTGTGAAACCCTTGGAAGAATTCGCAGCGCCACGTGCAATACGGACGACAGTGTCGTTCTCCCTTGCGTCATTCATAAACTCCGACTGCCGAAGTCGGCGCAGGCACGAAGTAAAGTGCGCCGTCCGACGCTCATGTGTTTCTTCTACTGATCGGAACGTGTAAAGCACAGTACCTAGCGCAGCAAGGTGCACTTTGTACGATGTGAAGACAATCTCTTCAAGTGTGAACAGCTCTGGCGAGTGTTCTTTTCCGGTGAATGTGTCCACAATTGTGTACAGCTCACTCGGAGCTGCCCCGCTTGTGTAGCTTTCGGGGAGGAAGTCCCACAGCGGTTTGAAGTCAAGTACCGCATCGCACTCACCTCCACTTTGTTGATCACTGTTCTTGTCCTTGAAATTCATGACCACGATAATAATCTGTTCCTCCGTGAATCTAGCAAACGCAAAGACTTGCTCTTTCAGGTGAGCATCGACATTCAACACGCACATCGAGCCGCTATTAAGGGCTTCCAGCTCTTGCCGAAGCAGGCGCCGATGGGTGTAGTGACCAGCAATCTGTGCCAGGTCGTACCCGGAGGCAGGGCCAATTTCTTGTCGCGTCTGCTTCTCCAACGCTGACATCTTTTGAAAATCCGCCGCTGAGACACTGCGCACAGACATGCCGTTCATGTCTTCACGGGAGCGGGCACGAACCAGGCTTGAATTTGATGGACTGCGTCTCATGTCCGCCAAGGATGCCTTCCGCTTCATCATGAGCTTCGCATTGCCAGCCGACGGTGGCGTAGCTGGTGGTAAGCCGGGACCCTTCCCAACGGGGGCACCAGTGGCAGGGGAAACCCGACCGGACTTCGGAGTTGGGCCAAGAGAGAGTTGTCCCATTGTTGCGTCTGCAGGACTGCTGTGCCCTGGCCTCTTCGGTGGAGATTTTGGCAAAACGGCGTCAAAGTTCACATCATACTCCGTGACTTCTTCCGTGTTTGACAGGGGCCGCATGTTCACCCGGTACGCTCGACCGCTTTCCTCGCCATACATCAACATTGGGACTTCTGGGAGAAATGTGAGTAGGTCAACCGCAAGCCATGCACGTCTTCCGTACAGTACACCCGGCAATGGAGAGAGATGTGAGCAAGAGCAATTCACCATAATAGGGTTACGGGGAAGCCAGGTACGGTCATGCTTGTACAGACGGGAAAGCGTACGTGCAGATGAACGCACATTTCCAGGTACACGCGTAACGAAGCCATCACGCCGGAGGGACTTTCCCGAAATAGAAGCGAGGATCTGCGGGATACGAACTGTGTGAGGAAGGGCTCCGGAAGAGATTAGTTGACTTTCACGGTGGAAGTGAGTTTCCGCCATGACGATGAAGTCAGGATAAGCGTTCCACATTTCTCTACAAAATTTGATAAGGAAAGGGTTGGGGTATCCAAGCTCCATCGCCGCTTCAGATGTCCAGTATCCGTGCTCCTCATTTGCTTTCACAACGGAGCCGTAGATGATGTCACTAAGAGAGTAGTGAGGTTTCCCGTCAGGGTCTAAACGAAGCAATTCCTCTATGTCGGGTTGCATGATCGGGGGCAGGGACTGCGCATTGTCGAGGCGGACACCGCGAACGCCGTACTTCTCGGCGAGAGCTTTGACCTCGCTGACCATCAGGTTCCAGGTTTCTACCCTGCGGTAGTTGAGGAGGGCAGTTTCCTCCCACTGGTTCTCGCGGCCGTCAGTCCCTGGGTGCAAGATGGGAAGGTTTTTCTTGGTAAGGGTGTCAACGGTGAGATAGCGATATTTTCGATGCATGCGGGTGCGCGACACACGGTCGATTGCGTCAACAATCGGGGTGATGCCGAGTCGACGCATCTCACTGATAAGATTGGCAAACGCAGAAGAGCCGCCGAGAACAGTTGCCGGCGACTCGCGGTCAACCACGGCAAATGGGGTTGTGTCATGTTCGTCGAGCGGACGTTCCAATGCGCCCATGAGATAGACGGCTGAAGTACCTTGGACTTTGAGCTCTGGGAGGACGCCGAGAACCGATTCGAAGTTTCCCCGCGACTTGAGCTTACCAGTGGATTTATCCCAGTCAGCACCAACCTCATCCACGGGGACCTCTGTGACGACGGCTTGGCGCATGCCAGCAGGGTGGACGATGAAGCGACCACGCAGACGACGGGCGGCGTCGGCCTGGACACCGTCGAAGATAACAGGGTTTGTGTCGCCAGACTCTGCGATAACCCAGTCGTAGTAGCCCGGTCGGGGAAATGCAGGGAGCTTTCGAGACATGAGTCCGTCCGGGGTGATAGTGAGTGGCAACTCTGTCCAGTGAGGTTCGACCATGGGGTCTGGGGCCGGTCCAAACAGCCTGAAGACCGGGGCACGGTCTATAATCTGGGCCGGGTCGAAGTGGTCCGACGTGAGACGCAGCGCGACAGAGACCGTGGGGGTGTCACCGACCGTGGAAATGGTGACCGGTAGTGCATCGGTGGCCTGCAGGTCGTGGGCGTCGTAGAGGACGTTGAGATCGACGACAGCAGCTTCGCGGATACGGTTGCAATGGTGGCCCAGCAGGGCGATGTACACGGCCTCGAGGGCGGCGACTGTGTGCGGGCAGGAGGTGTAGCCTTTCCGCTGGCAGGTACGAAGTTCGCGACGCAGTTCGTCCAGAGTGGCGAGAGAGAGGGCGTCGTCATCGGTGGAGAGATTTGTGACCCATTTTTCGACACGCTCACGCAGGGCGTCGGGAAATGCCGAGAGAGAGCGCATGCCCGGGTCGAATAAGGAAAGTTTGGAAACAAGCTTTTCCAACATGTTGAGGGCAGGGTGGGGGTTGCCGTGACGGGGCGGGGCTGAGATGTCGGTGGGCGAAGGGGTGTGGGAGCTGACGTTCAGGGGGAAGGCTGATACGGGCTACAAATTCTTTTCATCGCCTACACTTACGTTTGAGGCTGGAAGCGAGATTGAGAGCCTGACTCAGGGAGATGAGGCTATGGATCCTGGTTTGGTGACCGAAGGGAATGTGCTCACTACAAATGGAGACGGACAGGGAAAGGTCCGAATGAACTTGTCTGGCAGTCCGACTGATTTCGTGAGAGCTGAAGCTCAATAGCAGATCTCGGGCTTTCCATTTCAGGCTCTCTGTTTAGCTGCTACTGCTATTGTTCCTGGAGGCCCGTCTCCAGAGGAGAGCGGTGAGCCAAAAGGAAAAGGCGGTCACCTCGGGTGACGGTAGTGCCCCGGTGATTGTGGCGCGGCGGGTGAGGAAATGCGATGGCACGAT
>JAVCKV010498856.1:0-11617 GCA_032274145.1 Herpochondria borealis | reverse complement strand
ACATGAAGGCAATCAAAGCAAAGTGCAGCGCCCTCGGCGCCGTGCCTAGCACTTCAATGGTTTCCTCTGCGTCCGTAGCCAGTGGTAGTAATCAGGAAGTGAATCTGAAATTTTTGAACGAATATACCACGAAATATATGCCCCAAGAGTTCCCTTGGCTGGGACCGAGCCACCAAGTCGTTTGCTTCGAGGCCTCTAAGACGCAGGGTGAGGTAAATTAGGCTGCCGTGCCCGAGGGGGGTGAACCGTCCGCCTTCACGCGAGGGTGGACGGATAAAACCCTTGAAATAAAGCTCCCTCCGAGCGATTCGTCGTTCGGAAAAAAGGATGGGAGGGTACCTCCGCTCCCCGATCTGTTGCCGTTGAATAACATTGTCACAGGGTTCTACAAAGCGATAAACTACCGCACGTATTGGTTGAGGAATATTACCCCTGTCCCTATTGAAGACTATCTCTATAATTTTTATCGTCTCAAGAAGCAAGTGAGCGTGTTTAACATGACCAGGAAGACCTTTGAAGGTTCCAAGACAATGTAAATAGTTCCCTTCTTCACATCCATTAAGACATCCCTGGATGAAATGGGCAAATCGGGGGCTATTGCGGTCCGCCTCTTGCCGTAACTCCACACCGATGAATCCTTGGATGCCTACGTGGAGAAGGTGTCCTGATGATAGAATTGGGGGATTCACCCCCAACGCTAGCTTCTGTCATGTGGTGAACTCCCTCCTGCCGCAGTATCTCACGGAGAACTTGCTTTAGTAGGCGAGGGAAGAAGTCACGCATTCTAGTACGCTTGAAAAGGAGGTTGAATTCGCGTTCTCATTTAGTATTTCAACTGCGGCCCGTCAGTGACGAGGCGTGTTTGCTCAGTCGGAGCCAGTTTCCAACTACGTCCGCGAGTTGAAAATTTCAATCCACACAAGGATCCATGACATCATCCAGCGTCTCCCGCTGCATGAAATTTGAAGCATTCCGAGGTTTAGGCAGCTGTAGCATGAGGAAAGAAGGTCCCATAGGGCGCAGATGTTTGAATCCCAGACACAGTCGAATTCAGCGACTCCGAAGACACCCGTGACCCGTACAGGTCATGGAAAGGGGAAAACGATGCTCATGGCTCCCCCGAGTTTGACGGACAGTTTTACGGGAAGTTTAAAAAATACCGCACACATCACCTGAGGGGGCCCTCAGTGTCAAAAATCGAAGTTCCCTAATGCTGAAATGTGATCGGACGACTGTAGTGGAGACGGCAGACAATCTTCCAAGAATTCTGCAGATGACGGACGAAAATTCCAAGAAGGAACCAAGGACTTCCAGATGGAGGATTGGAGTTCAAATGCCACGCGGGACAGGCTCCCCGAAATGATCTAGTAGAAAATTAACTTGGCCTATCCTTTCATCTACGCTGACTACTGTAATTTGGCTTGCTAGAAGTTTCGCGAGGCAGGGCACAATAAATTCAAGTACTGGTTCTTGTCTCCGGCCCAGTGCCTTTTTTTAACGTACAATTACTACCTGTAAATGATTTAGTCCAACCAGTTGCTGCAGAGCTGGTACTCTCAGAATATGAACGCCACATATCATGCTTTGCCATATCCGGGCCCATGTCCAAGAGCGGAGATGTAAAATTTACCCTTCTTGAAGAGGGCGGGACGGAGTAGGTGGATACAGCCATGGGTTTATGTGTAGTTTCGACGGCTACAATAAGCAGTCTAGCCAGTATCAAGAAACTGTCCGGCAGCAGCAACCCCAGCCAAAGTTTTCTCAGGCATCCTACATCCATCCCGGTCAGATTAATGTTATCAAGTCCCCCTTCAAGGAGGAGAATAATTCTTAGAGCTCGTCGGAAAACGAGTAGCGACGACCATCATCGAGCACGGTGAGTACATACCAGATCGTCTAGTCATTCAGGGATATGTTTTGACCCGGCCACCACGGCCGAGGCCAGTAGTGCGTGCGCGGAACGTGAGGCTAGTGGCCTAGCGGCACCCTTAAATTATTCTTTCTATTCCGACCCGATTGACCCGACTGATGGTGAAGGCGCGAGTGGCCCTATGCCTAGGAGATGATATGACGCGATCCTCTTGAGGCTGGCGGGAATTTCCAGCCGGAGACATTACAAGAAGCATTCAAGTGGTTTCAAAGTTTCGTTCAACGATATATTCGCACTGCGGGATGGAGTGGAATAAATTAGCGAAGCAGAGGCGGTTTCGCAAGAAGACGAAGATGCAGAAAAGACGAAGGGCGCACACGAGGGAACTTCTAGCGATGATTCATAGTCCCACTGCATGATGTTGGCAACCTAAAGCTACGTGGTGACAGAATCCATCGGCGTCATTGCCCTATTTCAACACCCGAATCCTATCGTCATCGAAACGGGGTCACGGTAAAATATAATCCGACCCAGCACTTTACCGGAGGGTAAGAGGGATTTCATCACGTCGAACTCCAATCTCCCCAATTTTTTTAACGCCAGAGGAAACGCGCTGAAGAATTGTAAGGAGGTTCTCCTCGGGGTGTGCTTCGTTAATGCCATTTACCGTGTACTTTTCCTTCGTCTGTAAACATCATTCCTGCCTGGTGCTGCTGGGTACCCACTTCACCAATCGAAAGTTTCACCAATCCGTTGCATCAAGGGTGTGGTGCCGTTTACGTGCGATAATATTTCTATCATGTGCAGTGGATCAGCAAGTAGGCCGTGTATGTTCAATGTGGGGCGCATCCAGAAGAAAGCGATGCCGGACGACGGACCCGCCCCCCCAGTTGGTGACGAGACGCACAAGGTGACTTTTATTCGACCTGTTTTCCTATGTTAGTACCGCCTTACAAGCAGCTTCGTGCAGAGATGTTCACTTTATTTCAAAGGCTTATCAAAACCGAGCCCAAGCAGGAAGTGGTCACTCTGTACAAAATAAGCGTTATAAACTCCGTCCATGAGATAATTTCCACCAAGCCATTCAACATCCTCTTCGAACCTTCTCCGGGGTAGAGCGCTGGCTCCCGGAAGGGATTGCTGTGGTGTATTCCAGTCGATCCCAACTGGAATTCGCCAATCTACAGGGGGACGCGCCCCGTAATGTTTACAACCTGTGCTATATATTACTGATTTCCCCTTACTTTAGTCCGACCCAGGATAACGAAGAATGTATGAAGGAAAAAATGATATGATTGAACTAGTGGAAAAAGCGCTGAAGATTGCAAAACCATCAGGAAACCATTTCGCAGATGTCCTAGTGGCATGTGGCCAAGATTTTGACGATGCTTTGGCATCAGGGAAGGAACCATGTCAGTAAGACGCACAGATAACTGTACGATGTGGTTTCAGCTTCTACCAAGCGGTCGCAAAAACCACCTGCCGCGGTAATGAAAATGGAGCAGTCGAGTCAGGAAGAAGGCAAGTATAGAAGGCAAACCAGGAAAAACTGTATTAGAAGCCTTGAACGATGTGCTTTCCCGGTACTTTTTTTGCCTTTGTACACAAAAACAGACACGCGGGCCTCAGCGGTCGGTTACGTAAGT
Organism: Herpochondria borealis; assembly: GCA_032274145.1. Taxonomy (NCBI): domain Eukaryota; phylum Rhodophyta; class Florideophyceae; order Ceramiales; family Ceramiaceae; genus Herpochondria; species Herpochondria borealis. The sequence goes on along the minus strand of JAVCKV010498856.1, from coordinate 8,101 downwards.
ACCGACCGAAGAGCCTACACTAGTTAGCTTACTTACAGGAAAGCTTGTCCTTCTCCAACTCAGGTGAAAAAACTGGTCGACGCAATATAGAAGCGGGCACTTTCCTACTCTAACCTGGAACATCTATTGGCCCGAAAACCAGACTTGTCTCCTTATGCAGGTCGACAGCTACCTCTTCCTTAACTATGCAGCTGTATCCCCGACCGTCGCTTAGTTTACCAGATTGGTACACCAACATGAATACACAACAAAATGCAGGTCCTTAAACTCACTCAAAATCCTTGCACAGCCACTGCAGTCCAGTTTCACTGTACTCGCACAGTACATTTCCACTGTAAAAACACACCACAAACGTAGGTGAAACCCAGTCACATTGTCCCAGGCCCTTGTCTCTCATCACTAGTACATTAGGCACTATACAGTGGCCACAGTAAATGTGCACCATGTGCAAACATTTGCACCATGTGCAAACATGTCCACGAACTGCACACGCTCTTACAGTTCCATTTTTGCAGCCACAGTATGTAGCGCAATCCTGTGGTGCATTACCTTCTATCAAGGCTCGTAAAGGTGCAAAGCCAGACAAACTTTTTGTGTGGCAAGCGGACCGTACGGTTAGGCCACCCCATTTGGAGGTACGATATTTTCCCCAAATTCAAGCGTGTGCAGTCCTGGCCCACACTTTCGAGTGGCAAAATCGGGTCCAATTTAAAACGAAATTTTTATCCAGGGGTAGCGGCTTAGATTTCAATTCGGAGTCCAAAAGTTAGGCGTCGTACCGTCACCAGAAAAAATCTATCAGCTGTTTCATCTCGCTTGTGTAATTTTTTATGCCTACAAATAAACTGCTAGGCGCTTGCTCGGAGCCGACTCTGTAGTAACCTTAAGAGCAATAAAGCGCTTTAGACGTCCCCTATCCTTTCTTTGGCCTCCCACTTCTCCCTCTTCTCTGAAACCCACCCTCTTCTTTCCTCCTCCATCCTCGCTTCCTTTCATAACTTCTACTCTCTTTTTCCGACTCTCTCTTTCTGTTCCTATCCTCCACAAGCGGCAACCCCCCCTTCTGGTCTCTTCAACATTATGAATAATCCCGGCGCGTTCATAGAGCACCTACTTACGCGTGGCAGCATAGTACGCGTGCGATTTCCGTCCGCCAACTGCGAGGTCTTTTCGTATGTCAGCGTGCTCTGCCGCGGCGCGCCTAATGCACGCTTACCACGTCACCCTCTCTTCCTGGGATAGTCCACGGCTGCGCGCGTCGACTCCTCTTTGCAGTACACCCTGGATGTCGGCGAGGAAAGCGAGAGAATCGAGTTCAAGCGCACCCTCCTTTTCATCAACGGCAGCTGTGGAATCCGCAGCCGTTTCACCCAACTTTCGCTGGGCAAGCAGCACATCCCAGACTAAATCGGGACTGACCGGGTGTTCGCAGAGAACATTGCCGATTTTTACTTCCTGACGTCCATATCCAACTGGTTCTTCTTCGGTGCCGGGGACTTCAATGACGTGCGAATCTTCATGAGCGAAAGCCAGATTAATGCAGGGCCAAATGAATACCACGAACCGGTTTCACATCAACGGAGGATAGCTCCCGCGATTACCACCGATTAGAGACGTTGGTGATACGCCGCTATGGACTTATCCCCTCGTAGCATGACTACCAGCTATTCTGTCGGACGCGCAACTTCATGGGCCTGCTGAAGACTCGCGATGGCACGTCACAACACAGTGACGAAGATCTATGGATTTTTTTGGCATCCTTCTTTACGGCATCGGGCCGTCTCATCGTCGCTGAGGGGATTCCAGAGGAATTTTCTGTTCCTTCCTGTCTGTCTTACATGTACATAGCCAACCACGTCCATTTTCTGCGCGGAAAGTTGGGCACCCGCCTGTCAAATGCTGATTGAAGCACCATTGTGAGCATCGAAATGCTCATGGAGTGTTAGATGGCATGGGCCATCGTACATTTCTGGGCTCTCGAGTGCCGCTTAAAACCTCTGGTTCCCCGTTCTTCCGGATGGCCTTATTTAGTTCTTCTATTTGAGCATGGGGAACGAAGAGATGAACTTCCCGCTAAGCGCTTAGCCGTGGGAGACCCAGGCATGGCGCTCCTCTAACTACAAAAGGCTACGGATTCCATCAAACTCCTTCCAGTGGAACGCATGAAAAAGTGGACAAACCACCGGAGGTCGTACGTGGCTCTCAACTCGCTATATACGGTCAACACTAAGTTTCTCGCCTTCAGAGCGTGGTAACCCCTAAACTTATTCACCATAACCCAGGCTGAAATCCCCGTGGCACGTCTCGCATTTAGTCAGGTTGTAGTGCCGCCGCTGCCATGGAATAGATGTATACGACGACGATTCCCGCCACGAAAAGGGCGCCAGCCGTAGTGAAATTCACCGTGACGGCTTCCGCTATCTCTAGGGGCAGATCGTCGGCTCCGGTATCCTCTTCCACTCTTCCGCCGCGCGCGCCTGCCCCATATAAATTCGCGACGACTCGGTCCGCTTGTGCGGGAGAACCTTTCGTTTCCGCGGGGGCCGAGTGCGGCAGCGCATCTGCTTTGGCCTCCTTACCGACAGTTTCGGGGCTGATAGCCTCAGCTGAAGCTCCAGTAGCTCCTACTCCAATGCCTGTGGCACCTGAACCTGTTCCTGTGTTCAAGATCACGTCTGCGCCTGCGCCGTCAGCTTCGACGCCGAAATCTTCGACTCCTTCCAAATACCTGCATCAAGTCCTGCGCAAACTACGGTTCCAGTGTCGGCTTTCGCAATGCAGGGGCCTGTGTACTCAGAAATCATGGGATTTGCCAAGAATTTTTCATACTGAAAACCATGACATCTTCATGGTTAGCAACATGACATAAATCATACTACACTAACCATGAACCAGAAGTTACTGATTCATGGTAAATGGCCATTTTAAGGCCCTTGAATTTGCCGAACGGCAAAAAATTATGGTCACTCGCTTCGTACTTCGCGCGCAACTTGTAAATCCCGCCCAAAGTTTTGCGCCCAACCAAGAAAACCGGGCAGTTGGCCTCGGGAGGTTCGCTCTTGTCTTTTCTGTCCTTTTATACACCCACGCGACCACTCGCGCGCGCGACAGAGATATGTGACCACATTTCTCCATGGTACCCGCCTTTAGACTTACCAATGTGTAATGCAGCGATGCATATAAGTCAGTTTTCAACTTTCTCATCCCGTCCTGCCTCTCGTCAAGTATCATGTCTCCCTCGCCGAAAATCAGCCTGCACAGGCTCAGCTTGCTGCACGCACACTCGCGACTGTCGCCGTGCTCCCGTACTTTGTTCAGCTCGAAAAAGAGCCTGATCCACTCTCTGGCTAGCAGGCGCTTAAAAGCCGATATGTGCGAATCCTGGTGGATTTTATTTTCCAGTCACTTCTTGAACTCCTGATGCATAAGCTCTAAACCCATCGTGGAGAAACTAATCGTGTGCCAGAAGGTCGGAATGGTGTGAACAACGTGCTAGATCACGTGGTTCTCGTTGGGGTTTTCTAGTGCTGCGCTCGCCTCCTTTTCATGGCCCATATTTACGTAACAGTCCAAGAGGTACTATCTCTCCGTGCCGTGCAAGTTGGCGTTGTACTTCAGGCGGCCCTCGATTCTGAACAAGTAAGCGTGGCGCTCGCTATAACTCCGTCGATTCCCCCATAAGTGCACTTCTGCAGTGAAGTTCAGCAGAGATCATTAAAAACGGAACACGTGAACACTTGTCGTATTTTATTTACTGCCAAAGGCGGGCGCAGAAAAAAGAAGTACGGACATGAAATCCTACATGGTGTGGGTTTTCAGGCCGTTGAACCTTCCCTGCGTTCCTCATCTCATGATGTGATCGGTGAGAGCGAAGCCGTTTTCACGTGCGGTGTTGCCAATTAGCTTCTCAACAACCGCGAGGAGGGGGTTGTATTTCACGGCCTCTAACAACACAGTGAGAATTTTCTTGATCTGGCAGTTGAAGAAGTGATCGGGCACCCTCGCGCAACTGAAGTAATACTCAAACATCATCGGGGTTATTTAATTCCCAATCCGTGCTTTTCTGGGCTTTCTGCGCGGATCAACTTGTTCGAAAGTTTGACAAGTCGGATAATTCGACTTGAATTTAAGTCCTTTCTTTTCATGCCCATGATCCTGAACATTTATTTCTTCAGGTATGACTCTCGGATCTCTTGAAGACGTAAATCTGTTCGTATGAACGCTTTTCTCGGGAAATGGACCATCGGCGTACATAGGATCTTGGACCCGTTCGGTTCGTTGTGCTTTATTACAGTACGGTGCGTACATACGGCGTACCCCGTATGCCTAATGATTTCTTCAAACAGGGCTACAGCGGGGTAGTCGCCTAAGAATGTGACTGGATTTAGGAAGATGTGCACGTGACGTCCGTATGGATTCACTCAATCCACAGCTGTTGAAGCCGCACTGCTGATGTCATCCATGAGAATGGCCAGAACCTTGGTTTGGGACACACTTCTCTACGCTAACTTCAGTACTTGAGTTGTACCGCAGCCTCGTCGCATCTCGAGTAAAACGCCAGCAGCATTATGCAGCAACCACCTACCGCTCTTTTATCTCGCTGCGCCTTCCTTTGATTGAACCCATCCATGTACAACGCGAAGCGGTACTAAAGTACTGTGATCCGTCCGAAAGATACCTCATATTCCGCGCGGACCTGAACTTTTACCCTTGATGGGGCGTGGCGTTGCGAACTTTCAACCATGATGGCATTTTCGTGATATTAGTAACGCCGGCGTAGCGGTTTGTCTCGCGACCATTCGCCCTTTCGTCAACGTCCAACCAAACGAGCCACTCGCCAGTCTGACTGATAATTTTTCGAACCGACGAGCCAACTGGTGGTATTGTTTCGTATCTTCCGGCCCCGCCCATTCCGACCGAGCTGTATGCAGTTCGTTTTCAGTGCTTTCAGCGCGGGGTAGGGCACTTTGATCGCCCGGGTAAAGTTATATTACTTTCGTAGAATACGCGATGCGGGTCTGTGTTCGGAGTACTCGCAGTTGAAATTTATTCGACAACGGTGGTTATCCTTCTTCTTCGTCATCTCCTAGAACGGTTTCTATAGCCGCCTCACTCGGGCTGAGCTTCGAAACCTTTATCTGCAGCACTAGCTCGTGGTCGGCCCACTTTTCTGACCCGCGCGGGGAGGGGCTGGTGGAGGGGCAGCGGATCCGAGACGAGTAACAGCTCTAGTAAGCCACGCCACGAGCCACAAAAAACCACGAGGATTTTGACTGTTGATAGTTTTTCTCGGCCGGCCTACTTTGCGTCGAACCACTTCTCCTTCAATTGATGGTATTCCTCTGCTTGAGATGACTGTGCAGCACACGGAAGAAGTATTTTTTTTACCAGGCTTTCTCACGCAGGTAATACACTCTAATATTTTCCCTAGTTAGACGTATTTCCCTATGAACGGCGTGCCTTTGGACGATCGTCGCCCGCTCAATGTGGATCGCCTCCAGTGAGTCGCGTTGCAGGTTCTCGTACACATCGGTATAGAAATTTTACGTGCATACGTCCAGCTTCGCCCACTGTGGCGGTTGGACGAGTCGAACGGACGCCAGTGCTGGCTTACTAACGTTGTTCAATGCACTGTGTGTACTTTCTTGATCTTCGACATGTTGCGCGGCTGCTTGAAATCATCCACAAACTTTATTTCGCTCCGCTGGAAGCACCATCCTGCCAGTTTTGTCCCCATCTTCCGACGGTTAGTCAGGTAGTCTTGCACCGGGGCAGTCCCCTACGTGGTGACGAAACCCCCGGAAAGTAATTCGTACTGCTCCGTAGCTAACTGCGCACCCACAGACTGCAAGATACCCAAACATCTTTCCCAAGTCATCACAGCGTCCGCACGCTTTCGAATGTCGTCGATGTCAATTGTTCTGTTTGGATTGATCGCGGTGGGATGGGATACGCGGCAGACGGCGCTGCGGGGAATTCTGGCGCGGTAGGATCCGTCTCATCAGGGCTCGCGCTCATCTACTTCCACCTTTCGTTATCTAGTTGCGCAGCCAGTGCCGCACATGCCGCGTCGACGTCTGCAACTTTATGTACGTATTCTTCTTCGACGTCATGGTCTTTAGAGACTTCTCGATTATTTTCTTGAAAGCCGGTTTCGACGGGATGTACTGCTTCATTGGGGCTCTCTGTTGCATGATGCGTGGTTCAGTTATTCCGGCTGCGGTGGTGGTGCAAGGGGGGTTCGGTATCTGCCATATTCTGCGCGGGAATTTGATCTCCAATGCTACTCGGATGTCAGGGGGGTCGAAGATCGGATTGGACTGTTTTTAGCTCACGCGGTCCGTGTCGTGCCGTGCGGATTCGATCGAAGGGCGCGTGCCAGGTTGTTCTCGCGGTTCAAAGCAATTTTTTTGCACTTACCGCCCGCTGTGGTAATGGCTGTAGCATTCAATTTTTGCCGCTTGCTCCGTACTATCGCGTTTGTCGCATTGGTTGCTACTCTATTTGACACCTATAGTTTCCTGTTGACAATAATGTCTGGGTCTTCCACCGTCGGGATGCCCCGTTCCTCTCAGTCTAGCCGCACAGTTGAGAAGTTGCGTGCGTACGCCCTTCTCGGTTGACGGTGCCTGGTCTCTCGATGTCCCCTCTACGTCATGATCGATCACACGTGCAGTTTATGTTACAAGAGAACGTTTTCGTTGTTTGTGAATCTGAGCTGTCATAGTTTAGATCTCCTGTGAATGCTCACATGTACTTACTGACAGTGTCACTAAATGCCGCGCGGACGGCAGAGTGGAGACTTAAATAGCATCAAATATCGACTCCACGTGCGCTTTAGGGGGGATAGGGGCGTAGGGCGTAGGGGAAATTTTGGTTGAATCCAATGCTTCGCGGCTTCCTCATTTTTCAGTTGGAAACAGACTGGTTCGACCTGTTTCCAACCTCCTCCTTCGACACAGACATCTCCGACATGTTCGCCGCCCATCTCAACGGAAAACTTACTCTCGCTCCAAGCTTTTAAAGCTGCGAAACTTCAGCCACACAGCCGCCACGCTAATTCGCGTGTCCTTCCACGTCCCCATCCTTTGCCTTGACCTTCTCCTTTCGCTTTTCGCCTTCGCGCGCCAATTTCAGCCCTAGCCGCTCTAACGCCGTTAAAGAAGACGAATACGCTACGGGCTCCGACCCCTACCTCAACTTTGCCGCCTTCAGAGCCTCGTACACTATTTGTGCCACCGCGGGCGAGAAAACCTGGTGTTTCTTCGGCGCCGCCACCCCGTACTTGGACAGAACTGCCTCGAAGTATTCGTCGATATCCTTGCGCCGCTCCTTCTTCTTCCGCCGACCGCGCTTTTATTATTAGCAACTCCGTGTTGTTGACCCTCGCTTTTTCGATGCTCAAGCGCCTGCCGCAGATTGCACAACTTAGATTTATGGACAGTTTGATCGGTACCACCAGATTCCTCCGCCCCTTTCTACTCCTCTTTCTCGCTTTTCTCTCCCCATCCTCCTCCTCCAGCCCTTTTTACCGCGTCCCTTGCATAGATCACGCGACCGATACCCTGCCCATCGGTCCCGGCTCGCTACCCTCCCTCCCCCATGTCCTGCTCCAGCCACGCGGCGGTCGCCGACAGCCCTTCATCTGCCTGTCACACCCTAACCCTTTGGTGTTCCAAGATCCTAGCGCTCGCTTAATTAACTTCCATCTCCTTGGCCATCTCTTGAAAAACCGCCGCTCTGGCATGGCATGGCCGCGGTCTTACCCGCGTAGTCTTTTCAGTAGCCACCGCAGCAAAAGATCTCATCTTCTGGGAGGGATATACGTAGGGCGTATTTGATTTATGCCGATTCGTCACAGGACCGTACGAGACGGTCGCGCTCGCTTTATTCAAGTTCAAAGTCAAATTCAAGGTCAAGATCAAGATCAAGATCAAAGTCCAGTTCAAATTAGCTGCCAAGGTCAAGGTTTCAGTCTTCACGGTCGTGGCTAGCACTCTCGGCACTGCGTAGTCACGTTTAGAATTCCTGGATGATAAAGTTTCTATACCGCTTTTTAATTAGGTCTCGTAACTTTTTCGGTACACTAACGTCAAAACTT
>JAVCKV010498855.1:0-36734 GCA_032274145.1 Herpochondria borealis | reverse complement strand
CGTCAGGTCATTCGCTTTTTTCGCTTTAGTCTCTACAAAATATCATCCCACACGTTCTACAAGCAGCAACTATGGCCCATGCTATTGCGTTATCTATAAATGCTTCGGACACCGTTGTAAAATAATCAAAATTGCATCGAGTATAATCCCGTTACTTTTTTTACCACTGCAGCCTCATGCCTCGCCGGCTATCATCCCTGATCAACAGTTGGAAAATACACAGGGACCCAGTCGCAATCTTACAACACATCTGCCCGATGGATTGACACAGCCTCTGAAAACCCGAACTCATGCCGACAGAATCAGTTGGCGCTGCCCGACAAAAACTGCCACACAAACTTGATCAAAAATTTCGTTTGAAATTGCAAAAAATCCGTGCTTGCTTAATGGCATGTTGGGCTCATCATACCCGACACAAGCACGCACGGTAATTTCACCAAAACTCCCTCGCATCAGGCCACCCACCAGATAAAATGATTGATACAAATCATACGTATTCAATAATCACAGGAGGCCGTGAAACGGTGGATGCAAAAAAACGAACGCTGAAACACTACACGGCTTTAGTATTCTTGGCGGAGGTATTAACATCGATTACAGCAAGAGATTTACTGGTATTCAGCAACACAGGATTGGCAAGTAAGCATGTATGTGATGCGTTGCTTAGAGAGACCGAACCCAGTCAGCCGTTTATTTAGCCACAACAACTACCACCACCACTACGCCGGCCAATAATGGTTCTGACCTGCGATACATCAAGCGAAAATTTTTGCGCTATGCGACGAAGACTGACTCGCTGATACTTATGCAGCATCAACATATGATATATGTCGTCATCAGTAATAAGCTTCTTATTGTCCTTACGGTAGTACCCGCGTTTTGCTCTACCCGTCATTACTTTTCCTGTCGTTCAGCGCACTATCGTAATTCACTTTGCTATCAGCTTGGATCACCGTGTTTAGGCTGTTTCATCGTCAAGCCACGTAGCTTCCAAATGCATTAACTTCATCGAGTGTCGGGCCGTTTCTGCCCCCACCGTGCCGGGTACACTTTAACGTGGCTGCTGCATTGGCAAATCGAATTGCCTGTAACTCAGTATTTTTATGCACCAACGCATACACAAAAGCCCCGTGCCAGACATCACCGGCACCCAGCGTATCAACAATCTCTGCTGACTGAACAGCAACATGATGCACCTGGCCATTTTCGATATAAGTTACACCATTCTCACCATCAGTCACACAAAACCACGCATTGTGCTTACTGGAAGCCTTAAGCAGGGCCAACTCCAGGGATTCGGCTGGGCAGTACTGCATCAGGCCTTGCTTCGAAAATGCCACATGAGATGCCAGCGCCAGCGCTTCAGGATCAACGGGGGCCTCTCCATCGATAACGCCCGGCACTTTCAGTTTTTTCGCCAATGCCATCGCCGCAACAGTACCTGCCTGCCAGCGGGTGTCTGCCAGCACACCATCTACCTTGATATTTTCGAAAATCGTGGTTTCATCGGATAGATCGCGACCACGATAATTTACGATCTGACGCTCGCCTTCTTTATCAAGCAACACAGACGAGAACGATGATGACCCCGCAGGCGACTTCTGCACCAATGAACAATCTACTTGCTCTGCCATCAAGTCTTTGATGATCACTTGACCCAAAAAATCGTCACCGACCCTGGCAGCAAGCAGGGCATGCGCCTTCAGCCGTGCAATGGCCACAGCCGCATTTGCTGCGCCCCCGCCACCGACAGCCTGCGCGTTATGTGCAATGTATTTTTCAGCACTTCGCGGCATTTCCGGCAGCTCGAACAAAAAGTCGATAACGGCCAATCCACAAACAAGTATTTTTTTCATATGTTAACCCTAGTGTTGCATAAAATTTCGAGTCCTGGAGCTTATAGAGCTGTATATAAGGCGCTGCACGGAATTTTTGCTGAATTGAGCTTACATTCTAAGTGATGTTCAGGAAAAGTGAGTACAGCGCCTTAGATGCCGCTATAGAAGCAGAGCAGCGGTTCTAGGCCGGATTTTTTTGCAACGCCAGGGTCAAGTGTGACCTGTGTCACCGCCTGGCTACCGGCAGGACACATCGCCTTCTGTCACACTGATTTTACAGGCGACCAGTTTTAGTCAATAACATGCCGGCAACTCCCCATCCGGCCGCACCCTACCTCGATTTAACGCTAAAACAAACACAACAAGTGGTAAGCCTACCAGGAAGCAAGTTTCTGTTAGCGTGTATCGTATAATCATTATTTCCAATGAGTAGTGATTCAACCCACAGCCATTACTGAGTCACCTTCAGTCGTACAAGAAGGCGCGTCTAAACACCGAATTTCGCATCAACATTAGCGCTTCAGTGAACTATGCCAATCAACAAAGAAGGTTGTCGTATGGTGTCTGGATAATAAATTTCATTTTTAAGGTAAAATACTGCTACCGCCTTACGTACACCGCTCACGATTTAAATTGAAGCAACACTATCGCCAGCGTGATGCAACAACAGGAACAAAGAATGACAACCACGGTAGCAGCACTACAGACCAGTCCGCAGGCAACGATGGCAGCAGCCCTGGAAGAGACACTGGTGCTTGCCGCCGAGGCAGTAACCGCTGGTGCAAAATTTCTGGGAACACCAGAGTATTGCGGTGGACTGGCATCAGATGGACCTGCGCTGATCCCGCCTCATGCACATGAAGATGAGCACGCCTACCTTGCGGGTCTGAAAAAATTTGCAGCAGACACTGGGGTCTGGTTTCTGGTTGGATCAGTCGCAATAACAGCACCTAACGGACGCATATTTAACCGTGGCTTTCTGTTGGATGACACTGGCAGAATTCGCTCACGCTATACTAAAATCCACATGTTCGACATTCAACTGTCAGAGACAGAAATCTATCGTGAAAGTGCATCAGTTGAGGCCGGGTCAGAAACAGTATTGACAGACACACCGGTCGGCAGGCTAGGCCACACAATTTGCTACGATCTACGCTTTCCACAACTGTATCGAAAACTGGCACAAGCCGGCGCTGACGTTCTAGCCGTCCCTGCAGCTTTTACAAAAAAGACCGGCGAAGTGCATTGGCACATACTAAACTGTGCCCGCGCAATAGAAAACGGTGCCTTTGTATTCGCCCCCTGTGCTGTTGGCGACGTGCCGGGCGGTGGCGCAGCCTACGGGCACTCTCTGATCATTGATCCTTGGGGGGCCATAATAGCCGAAGGCGGTGAGACTCCAGGTGTTGTACTTGCCGAGATCGATATATCACAGGTCATGAGCGCACGCGCACGCATCCCCTCACTTAGCCATGAACGGGACTTCTCACTTTCGCCGGACAAACCATCTGCTGCCACCTAAGGGAATCGATCAATCTCCGTCATTCAAAGTTTTCAGCCCAAAGTTTTATAACAAGCTGCATGGCACTCTGCTGACAAGACAGCTTGGTGGTTAATCGCCCTACCGAACCCGATAGAACTCCAAGCCCAACCAGACACTGGGTAGGCTAGGTATTATTCCTTGCTTACCCTGCGGAACCAAATCGATTAAAAATCCCTACCACCAGTACACGAGCTTGATCGGCAATTCATAGCACTATCTCTGCGCGATTAGTAACATTCCTGATCTATTAAGCTTCAAGGTTTCCAGTAGCGCATAACTGTTATCGACAGCTTTCAGCATTTGCCCGAACAACAACTTATCAACACTAAAAGAAGTAGGCTTTGACATAGGGACTGGTACTAATGCCAACACCTGTTGCTCACCGCCGGATAAAGGCACTGCACACTGACTCCGTCGCTCACCATGGCGCGGGAACACCAAATAGAGGCAACCAATCCCTTGCAGCCATGACACGCACTGCGACCAAATGACCGCCTGTCACCGGGCTGTCGCAAACACAAAGATCGGAAAAATGCAGCGCCGTCAGGCACCATCGCAAGTCAATAATTAATCCCTCTCACTTTCTAACCACAAGCGAAAATCAACCGTCAGTTTCAATAATCAAGCGAATCAAAACCGTTATCATTAACCCATGAATACAACATTTAATAATCCCAACACCCTCATGGTGCAAGGCACAACCTCTGATGCCGGTAAAAGCGTCCTGGTAGCAGGCATTTGCCGACTGCTAGCCAACCGCGGCCATTCAGTTGCACCGTTCAAACCACAGAACATGGCGTTAAATAGTGCGGTCACCATTGACGGTGGTGAAATTGGCCGTTCACAGGCACTACAGGCACAGGCTTGCAGACTTCCTGCACACACTGACTTCAACCCTGTGCTGTTAAAACCTTCCTCAGATACCGGCGCGCAGGTCATCATTCACGGCCACGCCATTGATGCGATGCAGGCAGTACAGTTCCACGACTATAAGAAAGTCGCCATGGCGGCAGTGCTTGAATCACACACACGCCTGATTAATCAGTATGATCATATTATTGTCGAAGGTGCCGGTAGCCCCGCTGAAATTAATCTACGGGAAAACGATATTGCCAACATGGGCTTTGCTGAAGCTGTCGATTGCCCAGTTATCATCATCGCCGATATCGATCGTGGCGGTGTTTTTGCACACCTGGTGGGCACCCTTGATCTATTATCCAGCACCGAACAAAACCGTGTGGTCGGCTTTGTAATCAACCGGTTCCGTGGCGATATAAAACTACTGGAATCTGGACTTGACTGGCTTGAGGCACGGACCGGCAAGCCGGTTCTTGCTGTCCTGCCCTACTTGAAGAATTTTTACCTGGACGCTGAAGACGCCATCAATACACAGCAATCTACCAGTAATAAAGAACAGATTAACATCGTCGTCCCTGTACTACCCAGAATTAGCAATCACACAGACTTTGATGCACTTAGGTTACACCCTGATGTAAACCTGACCTACGTTTCAATAGAACAAGTCTGCCCGCCCTCTGATCTGATTATCTTACCGGGCTCAAAAAATGTCAGAGCAGACTTAGCAGCCTTACTGGATGCCGGGTGGCAGCAACATATCAATCACCACCTGCGCTACGGTGGCAAAGTGCTTGGTATTTGCGGTGGTTATCAAATGCTGGGCAATACCATTGACGACCCAGACGGCATCGAAGACACGCCCGGTCGCTCTAACGGCTTTTCACTTATTGATGCCGAAACCACATTAAAACCATCAAAAAATCTTGGTAATGTTACCGGGCAATTTTGCCATCCTGACTTCAACAACACCGGATTTACCGGCTATGAGATTCACTGTGGCGACACCACTCTAGGAGAGCAGCAGGCAAAGCGACCAGCCACCAAAGTACAAGCAGGAAACACACAGCGTCAGGAAGGCGCGCATAGCGCAGACGACCAAATCATGGGCACCTACATTCACGGCATTTTTGATCAGCCACAAGCCACCCAACAGATCCTGAACTGGGCAGGGCTGCAAACCAACACCACAGTCGATCTAAACGATATAAGAGAAAAACAACTAGATCGCCTGGCTAATACTTTGGAAAAGTATTTCGTAAAGTCGTTCTTCGAAGATTTTATACAGCAAAAATGATCTAACGCTAATTTCCAACCCCAAACCTGCCGTACTGCACCGCTGTGGGTCTCTCCATAAACAGCATGTGGTCCTTAACGTAACCAGCAACAACACTGATTCTGGATACCAGCTATTTAAACGGATCAGCCAATGCTGAAAATATTCCAGGTCGACGCGTTCACCCAAAAAGTATTTGGTGGCAACCCGGCTGCGGTTGTACCACTAGATCAATGGTTAGACGATTCAATCTTGCAGGCAATCGCAGCAGAGAATAACCTAGCCGAGACTGCCTTCATTGTACCAATCGATAACGGATGGGAGATACGCTGGTTTACGCCCGTGTCAGAAGTAGCACTGTGCGGCCACGCCACACTTGCCGCCGCTTATGTGCTGCATCAACATTTGGACTGCACCACAAACCGTCTATGCTTTTCGACCCGTCAATCAGGCACTCTGATTGTTGAAAAACAACAAGACGGCAAGCTGGCTATGTCATTCCCGGCTATTACAGTGACCGACAGTAAAAACAATGAAGCAGTTAGCAAGGCACTTGGCGATAGCCCATTAGCAGTTCTATATGGTCACTACTCTGAAAAAGAATACGATTATGTCGCCGTGTTTGATAACCCATTGCAAGTAACCTCTTTAAGCCCCGACTTCGCCAAATTCAAAAACCTGACAAGCCGTGGCGTCATCGCTACCGCACCAGGCTCATCGTGTGATTTCGTTTCACGGTACTTTGCACCCAATTTTGGCATTAACGAAGATCCGGTAACAGGCTCTGCACATTGCCTATTAACCCCATACTGGTCCGATAAACTAGGCAAGAAAACCATGAATGCGCGCCAAGTATCAAAACGTGTAGGTGAGCTGGACTGCACGCTTGAGGATAACGGTAGAGTGATCATTTCAGGTTATGCAGTCGACTATATGATTGGCGAAATTAGTTATTATTGATGATCTAACTCAACGCGACTCCGTTAATTTTACTAAGCCATTGTCACATTGCCACCAATGCTGGAACTCAACCGTGCTTTCTCTATAACCCCTTACCACTGCACACCGCAAGACATTGATTTTTGCATAAAACGATTCTGCTTCCTTATCACTCCAACCACAGGCCACACCAAAAAAACCAACAACATTTGCATAAAAAAAGTGGCGCTCCGGGGAACGCCACCTTAACACTACCTGCCTATTCGCAACCTACCGCCAACCATCGGTATCGCTGTCAACATACACAACAATATCAACCACTCGATAGTAAATGAACCACCACCATTGTGCGATGACCGCTGATTGCTAAACGCTGGCTTTTGCGTATCCACCCGCCGAGAAGTGACCGGCGCTGACGCTCGTGTTGCCGCTGCCTGGGTTTCTTGCGCCCTTCTATCCCGGTTCTTTCGCTCTATACCACGCGCTTCAAACTGCTCATCACGCATCACCACCATCGAGGTGTGGTCAGTCACCAGACTGTTTGCCACTGCAATATCGACTATGGCGTTTGTATATTCGCCACCAGACCCTAGATAGTCTTCCATTTGCTGCAGATCACGTATTTTCGCATACGCCCACAACCGTTCGATCTCTGGGTTATTGGCATTATCATTAAAAGCGAAGCTGCTTTGATAGACCTTCTCTTCACCAGAGACTTTACCTGACAAAGTCACAGTGGCCTCACCCTGCCCCCAGTAGTGACCAAGAACCACTAATTGCTCGCCACGATACAAAGAGGTGGTAACTACCGGTGTAAGCTCAGCAGTTTTTATTCCCCGAATATCAAACTTTACGTCATGCAGCGCTTGATGATTTACCTTGCTGGTGAATTCCATCAACTTGCCAAAAATATCGTCACTGTTAGACACACTGATCGCGAAACCGTTTGATACTTCAGTCATTGCTTCCAGCAAAGGCCGGTTAGCCCCGTTGCCGAGTACCGCCGTGAAAAGACGCACATCGCGGTTTTTCATTAAATCAAGAAACGACTTCTTTTGTGTGATACCAACATTGGCTTCACCATCTGTCACTAGCACCAATGCGCTGGTACGATCAGCATCCAGTGCTTGCAGCCCGGCTTCAGCACCTGCATAGAGATTAGTGCCACCTTGCGGTCGCGTGGCCCCCAGCTTGTTACTCCAGTGTTGAATATTCTCTGGTGTTACGCTGACCCAATTACGGGTGAGTTCACTTGCATTGTTATTAAACAACACAACGCGGAAGCGATCGTGTGGCAGTAATTGCATCAACGCACGCTGAATTCCGTTAACCAGCGTATGGTATTTACCTTTCATCGACCCGGACATATCCAGCACAAATACCCAGTCACGCCCTTCGGTAATTTTAGCAAGATCATCACCGGGCGTCAGCGTCATCATAAAGGTGCCACGATCACTATCAGCCTGTTTATGAGTAACCAGATCAATGGCGCCAGGTAGATTATCCGCTAGCCGCCAATAGACCACGATATCTGAATCTAATGACGCAACATGACTTGTAGGCGCTGCAACAGTATTTGGCACACCCTCTTCTTCAGCTGCCAGCAGTGCCCCCGGTTGACTATTGCCCAGCTGCACTTGCCATTCCTGATCACCCGACTGCGTCACCGCGGCCGCCGGGTGAGCTGGAACACGAACTCCGCTGACCGGATAACCCGAGCGTAGATTTAAACTAAAAGAAAATGACTCATGTACTTTAGTATCAGCTGTCCAGAACGCCTGCGCCTGATCATCAGTACCACCATCTTCTAAGGGATACACATAGCGACCTATACCGGTATCAACATCTGCATACTGCATATAGACCAAACGAATTCGGGTGTCCTGACCGGCACGTACCGGAGACACTTTGATCTCAAAGTTGTAGTGTTTGTTTTTTTCCGCGATACCTGCCTCCCGCCCGGAATCTTTTTCTTCCTGGTAAATAGCCTGTGCCGCGTTTTTCTCAAGCACTTCACCGACCACAGGCTGGCCGTCAATCCATACGGTAAACTCCGAGACCGCCGCTTTTTCAGGCACCGGGAAATGGTAAGTGGCCTCGAGGTCCTGCCCATGGGGATTACTAAACACCTGATCGACCTGAGTGACGGAATAGCCGTCCTCTATGGTCACTTGCACATCGTGTGACCGTATCTCAAGTGCCGGTAAGCCACTAGCGTCTGCTGTCATCAGACCGGCCCCCTGGCCAATGCCAACCAGCGAGGCAGTGAGCGCCAAGCCCAGCGTCAGAGATTTAATCGCCTTATAAAATAGAGTTTTCATTCACCCTTACTCCTTCAAATGATCAGTGATCGAAGGAGCGAATATGGGAGAATGAACTGTTTTAAACAACTATTTCAGATCATGTGCAAATTAACAGTCATTAAAGCACTGTATTACTGCACCTTAGTACGAGACGTAAGAAAACTCAGCGAGAACGGGTTGGCATAATTGCTATCCCAGCCAGACTAGGCAGGCCGGCCAGACAAGGTCTCCCGGCATCAGGCGCTATACACAAGTGCTTTGCACAAGGCCGGCTTTGCCATAGATAGACTAAGTCGCTTTTTCTTTGGCAGATGCCAGGTGTTTTTCACGCCAATACACCAACAACCCACCACCAACAATCAAAACAACGCCGGGGAAAAGCCTGTCGATCGGTGCTTCGTTAAAGAACAGATACCCAAGAATAAAAGAAAACAAAATACCAAAGTATTCAAACGGTGACAGACTGCTTGGCTCCCACATTCGATAAGCGGAGATTAACAGCAAAACAGCACAACCACCCGCCAACCCCATCATCATAAAAAACAGCCAGTCCTGTACCGATTGCACCGGACTATATGATTGCAACACCAGCATCAAAACACATGAGCCAGTAAAAGTGCAGGAAGCAGAATAAAAATTAATCAGTACCGTAGGGACAGATGGGTCAAAAAAACGGGAACTTAGAGTGGAAAGTGCATAGCAGAGCGCCGCAACAACCGGCAGCAGCAAGATTGGTGAAAATGTTTCTGCCGTTGGCTGCATAACAGCGACGACACCAATAAACCCGCACAGCACAGCCACACCACGGACCCAGCCAACCCGATGCCCAAGCAAAGGGATAGACAGCAGCGTGACAAATACCGGACTTGTAGAAACAAGCGTGGTGGCCGTTGCGAACTCCAGCTTACTGACCGCATAGTAAAAGCACACCTGCGCCAGCACCAACATGAATCCACGTGCTACCGCGAGCGGCCATTTATCAATGACGAAAGGCCTGCCCTGCGCTTTCCATTCAGTGGACAACCACAGCAGCAATATTCCCGGCACCAGCCCGAAGAAATTACGAAACGCCATGACCTGTGATACTGGATAGTGTTGTGTCAAGTGTTTTACGAAAGCACCTTGAACATCAAATAGGAAAATAGCACTGATCATTAGGCACAGTGCAAATGTAAAGTTGCGGGGGTAGCTTAATTGCATTGTGTTGGTCTGATTTATTAGTTGTTTAGACTGACATAAACATTCGAAGTAATGGGATTTATTTTAGTTTTTTGGGGTGTTGTTTGGGATGGGTGGTGTCCCTCGGGGGCTTCTGTTTTAGATGCTGTCCCCGGCAAGGACAATATCTAACTTTCAACTTAAAAATCAAACACCCCAACAAAAAGGACCCACCCCAAAATTTGCTACAATTCAAAAATCAAAATAAACAACAGCAACCAACAATGAAACAAAACATAATCCACATCGCCCTGGTAGTTAGAGACTACGACGAAGCCATAGATTTCTACACAAAAAAACTAAACTTCGAATTAATAGAAGACACCTACCAACCCGCACAAGACAAACGCTGGGTAGTCGTATCCCCACCCGGCTCACAAGGCACCACACTTTTACTAGCAAAGGCTTCTAAACCGGAACAACAGAGCTTCATTGGCAATCAAAGCGGTGGCAGGGTTTTTCTATTTTTAAATACCGATGATTTTTGGCGTGACTACAATCAAATGGTGGAAAACGGCATCCATTTTGTTCGTGAACCGAAATCCGAAGACTACGGCACTGTTGCGGTCTTTGCAGATTTGTATGGCAACCTTTGGGATCTTCTGCAATTGGCTGACGGGCACCCATTGTCTACCAAGACTAATTGATTGTGCTGAGCAAGATCCAAGTCGACTCTCTATAAGCGAACCTCGTATGATGGGTAACAACAGAAGGAAATTATCACAATCGAGCAGTTCAAATATTCTTCTAACATTGTGTTAAGAAGCAAATCACTTCGTCAGTAGGGCCCTTTCATATACAGATACCAATGCATCTTGAGCCTATACATGTGACAAAAAGCACATTATTACGTCAAGAAAATATGCAACATTGACAATGCATTCACGTACACAACTACGCTTAGAACAGAACACCAAAAGACGTTACTAAATACTCAACGGATTTTAGAACTCTAGTCAGGAGGACTGATTGAAAAACTTCAAAATGCATCACCTACTCATGTTGTTATTTCTCACGACAACAATAACGGGCTCACCTGCTTTCGCAGATAATACTGACATCACAACCACTGCCTGCTTAGATTCTGATGGAGATGGTTGGGGCTGGGATGGCGAAAAATCCTGCCAGACAACCTGCGTTGATTCCGACAGCGATGGCTTCGGCTGGGATGGACAGGCATCTTGCCGTGTGGTTAGTAGCTGCATAGACACTGACGGTGATGGCTGGGGATGGAATGGTATCCGTAGTTGTCGCATTGAATGCCTCGATGAGGACGGCGACGGCGTGGGGTGGGATGGCGAAAAAACTTGTCACGCCGATAACCTTAATGCTGAACGCGAGGCTTTCAAACAACAATTAGCAGGCAGCCGGGTTAGTGAGTGCATACCATTTGAACCTGACTCTTATCACATTGTTGACAGCTATACTGATCAGTACAACATTGAAGATTATCGCTACTTTCGTGATAACACCAGCTGCCAGGGCATTCCGTTGAGCCTGTCTTTTCCACTGCAAGTCTGGTCATATGAAATTCTTGATCGCATCACCACGGAAGATGGCAGATCGGCCTGGCAAATAGACTGGACGTCAGTACAAAGAGGCCTGGACGACTACGGCATTCTAGGCGAAGACTACGGAACACCAGCCGGTGATATTTTCAATGGAATTATCGCCGTCGATAATAACTTAACCTTCTATGGTGAGGGCGAAGCAACGGGCTCACCTGTTGCCAGAGAAACACGAATTGCAGCAGAAAGCACAGATACCGTGCTGCAACCTTATGGCGATTCAATGCTGGATGTAGCCACATTAGTGGCCTCTACCTGGGTTTCTGATTGTGTTTTACGTGTCACAGGCTCAGCCGGGCAAGACACGATCACCTTTACTGAAAACACAGAAACGTTTGAGCGCACCATCTACAACACCGAAGACTGCAGCGCTGACGTGGACTACACCTATCGTCTTACCATGGACATGCATTTTCAGAACGAATTAACAGACACCGTCTTTGGCGGAAAAATGCTTCGCTATCGTGAAGAAATAACAGACGCTGTGATCATCGCTGGCACGCCGCCTGAAACTGAAGTTGAAAACATCAACGCGTTTATTGGTCGGGTTAAGTACCAGGCATTTGGATTAATTGGAGACACTCTGATCAGCGGTCACTGCTTGTTTTCCACCGATTGTGAACAAAGCCCTGGCACGTGGTCCGACATGCTTGATCTTGGTTTTATTTATCGCTGGACCCGCCAATAGAATTGCGGCACTACACTTCAATATATTAGCTCAGGTAAAAAAGTCCCAACATAGTTGGGACTTTTTTTGCGGTAACGTGAATGAGCTGAGTCATAAAAAAATGTAATCGACGCTTTCGCATCACTTTCAACACTGCAATGGGCTATGCACCTCAACAGGGACGGTCGTATTGGCAGCACTAATGAATGAACACCTTGCTCAAGATCTTAAAGTTCGACGTGATCAGAGCACTTTAGACCCAACAGCGCGCAACCTTCAGCAATAGTCGCAACATCAAGCGATGAATTTCTTTTTACTCAGGCTTAGATCTGCTTTTTACTTTCGGACTTATAATCACTACGCTCTACAATCCATGAAACTGCCACCCCGAATACGAGCCCCCAAAATGGCGCTCCTATATTAAACAGCGAAATTCCAGAGACTGTAACCAGAAAGGTTACTAGCGCGCTTAGTTGAAATTTTCCGCTAAAAGCTGTAGCAAACGACGCTTGCAGAACCCTTAACATTGCAAGCCCTGCAAGGGTTGCTATAAAAGCAGGCGGGCAAGCTAGCATCCATTGCGTAAACACCGGTGAAAAAATACCAAACAATATCGCCAGCATCCCTACAATTATTCCAGCAGCAAAATGTGACGAGCGCGCACCGGAACTTGATATCAATGCATTGGTGGGACCCGTCAGGCAAGTCGACACCGTTCCGACAACTGCCGCCAGTACCGACCACAGCCCACACACGGCAGTTATAAAGTTCACCGGGGCCCTATGCCCTGCACTGTGCAATACCGCCACACCCTGCCCGTTCTGAACGACCAACACTGTTATTGTCAAGGGCACAACCAGCTCAAGTATCGCGCGAATTGAAAACACGGGTGTCATTATACGGGGCAACGTCAGCCATCCTTCACTAGCAACTACCTGTGCACTTATCCGGTCATCAGAGATAATCACTAACAGACCAGTGATCAACGCAGCGATTAAAGGCGGCAGGAATCTACCCACTTTTGGCAACCCTAATAACAGAAAAAACACCACGGTCATCGCCCCGGCCAGCCATACATCACCAACGACTGATTTTACCCAGCCGGTGCCGAACTGCAGAAAAACACCTGCCACCATGCCCATGACCACTGGCATTGGAATCGCGCCCATCACACGCCTTACCCAACCAGAAAAACCCAGCAACAGCATCAACAGCCCGGTAATGTAGAAGGCCCCAACCACTTCAGGGAATTCAAGATGAGACAACGCCGGTCCAACAAGCACGGTCCCGGGTATAGTCCAGAAAAACACCATTGGCATGCGATACAACCAACACGATATTATGGTCAACAGGCCGTTTATAAAAAATGCCCCAAAAACCCATGAGGCCATTACTTCTTGCTCAAGCCCGGCTTGAGTTCCTACCGCCAGAATAACCGCCACGGGGCCACTGGCTGCAAAAATAAATCCTATCAATGCATTGGCAAAGGTCGTCGGAGTCAGCGCGGTGAAAAAGTCATAGAGCCGAGTGACTGGCTGAACTGGTGCTTCAAGCGGTTTAGGCAACAAAACGTAATTCCGTGAGGTCGCGGGACACCCATAGTTGCACCGCATAGGCGGCCATAATTACAAAATCAGATAGTGAATTCAATCCCAGAAGGCCACTGAAACACACAACTATATAATGCGCACGGCAACCCGGCATCGACTCAATCCGTAATACTGAATAGAATCGCTGGCTCCCACTGATCAGTGCAAGTGACAGATCACGCCGTTTTCTGGCGCACTTACAAGCGGGGCATGAACTGCGCGGGAAATCAAATCGATTCGCAAATGTGCATTAGCACAACACCACTAGAATTCGGCATGAGCGACACACAAGCTAAAAGCAGCGATCAGTGCCAATGGCCTGATCTTTACTGCTCATCCGCTGCTATACATTGATAGTGACTTTGGATCGGGTAACATTTCCGATCAACAAAAAACCGTGCTATCCGGCTAACGCTTTCTTCCGCTCTAACCTCTATTTTTAGGTGGCTAGGGCTTGCTCATGACAGCCGTTCACCCGTTACTTAACCCTGGTGTTGCAAAAAATTCCAGCCCAGAACCACTGCGCAGCATCTATAGCAGCATCTAAGGCGCTGTAGTTATTTTTTTCTGAATAACACTTAGAATGACTAGGCTCAATCCAGTAAAAATTCCGTGCAACGCCTTTTATACAGCTCTATAAGCCTCTAAACTCGAAATTTTATGCAACACCAGGGTTAATCAAAGAGGGGTTGGCACTGGATGTTCTCCAGAACACTATTCAGTGGTCGGTGGCGAGATGAAAAAAACAGTAAGCACTGCCGGTAATGCCAACCAGAAACTTGATAACGGTACAAATATGATCCAAGTGATTACAACCACCAATAGAACGACAGACGCTAACTCTAGTACACGGTTATGGCTCTCTTTTTGAGCGTTATATACAACAATGCCTCCCGCCAGCATTATTAATCCAAACGAGAAATACCAAGCCGCAAGTTCCAAATTCACCGTATTAATGATATCGACACTTCCGCTAGCAAGGATCTCCCGAACCGGCTCTCCCATAAAAATCAGCGATATCAGCAAGTGCAAAATCGCAACCACCAACAACCCTTTACCAGTGCAGACTTTCATAATGCATCAGCCCCACGAACCGCGCAATCAACCACTTTTATTCTCCATACCAACACTCACTTTTAGACGGTCAACGGTGACAGAGCTTTATCACAAATCGAGGTGTTACCCGCATTGCGTTGTTCACTTGAAAACTTCGTCCAAAACTATTTTTGATTAGTAACGCATAATGTAAATCTGATCTCTATTCCATGCTGTTAGTTCTAGATTCAATCAATTTTCCGCTGAATTGGGTATATATACGCCGCTTTCGACTAAAAAGAGCCTGAGAGAAAACCTTACCGATCACAACCAGGCAGACGCCCACCCGCTTTGTGAGTCATCACCCAACCATGTGTTCGGAGAATGCCTGCATCATCCGCAGGACAATCACAGCAAACATCAATATCCCGGCTTTATGATCTTGGGATCAGCCCGTTGTTGGCGTTACGGTCGTCGCTTGGCTCTTGCAGCTCGCTCTGTCATGTTCAGCGCGCCTCATTCCCTGTCGGAGCTCCATCAGATTCATTATGCGTATCGATTAAATCAGCGATACACTTTGCCCGCACTTTCTGCAATCGTCTTAAAATTGCAGGATGCGCACAACGTTTCTGCCTGTGCGCCCATGATATTCCTTGTCACGCCTCACCCTGCTGACACCCACATGAATAAACGCTTGTAGAAACATGACATTTTTCTGAACAAAGAAAATGGAATTTAAACGACCAATGAAGTACATAATGATGGGAGGGCTGTTATTACCGAACGATACGGCATGACCGTGGGCGTGCAATGATGCTAACCAGCCGGATACACGCAAAAACTGCGGGCCACCTCATTAAATAGTGTGGCCGACCATGCTTTTGCGTCACTTGGAAAGCGTTACCCCATTCCGGCTCTGGATTACGGTAGTGCCGCCACTATCAATCGTCAGAACTAAGTCATCACAGCGGAAATAAATCACCGAATCACGACAGCTTTCATCCAAGCGCACGCCTAAAGCTCTGAATGGATTATTGCCGTCACGCACAACTACCTGGCGATGTGCACACCGGATAGCCAAAAACTATTCACTCGCCACTTGCCTTAAATGCACCGTGAAATACTACCTCGCCTTGTGGCGAATGCCCGTCGAAAGATCGCGCAAAGAATACCTCCTGAGGCACCCCTGCGCACACAAGGCCTGGTATATTTTCAAATCCGAATTTCCTGTAGTAATCAGGGTGCCCGATGAGACAACACCCTTGTGCTCCAATACCTTTAAGGCGTGACAGCCCGGTGTTTACCAGAGATGTTCCAACACCTTGCCGTTGGGCCTCAGGCAACACCGAAATGGGACCCAGAGCATACCAATGTTGCGAACCATCCGAAATAGAAAGAGGAGAAAAAGCGACATGCCCGATTACGCTGCCGTCTAGCTCTGCAACAAGCGATAGTGATAGATCACCGGCAGCACGTAGCGCTTCCACCATAAAATGCTCGTTTTGACGGCTGATACTTAGGGACTTGAATGCGGCAATCGTCACCTTAGCAATTGCAGTGATATCAGCATTCGATTCGTCCCTTATGCAAACATTCTGATTCATGACTGTCTTGCTACTCAGTTGCGATAGACCACGCTACAGATACTCGAAATTTTCCGCTGATCAAATGATCAAATGATCAAATTATCGTGGTGTACAGTATATTAGAACATCACATTTGACGATTACAAAAATAAAAGCAGAGCACTGCAGAGAAATCCGAACTCCGCTGACCTACCTACCCCAGACTGTATTAGTGACTGATTATGCGCTGATCTCGGCGAGGTCTAAAGATCGAAAAGTCTTTATTTCCCTTTCGATGCTAGATAACCCCTCACACCTGTCATCGGCCCCTACCGCCTATATACGCTTCACTGCGTATTCTCACCACGGGTCACCCGGTTGGCTCAATGGGATCAGCACTCAATCATTGTGTGGTTCACTCTCTACCCGACAGGGATTCCCCCCTGGCTTTCTAATCATAATTTTGATGCTTGCTTCAATAGCTTTTCCAGCGCTACTAAATCAATGCCATCCGACGATACAAAATTTAAATGTCGACGTCGCTTGCCAGAACCCAAAAGTAGCTTCTGCGGGTCTTCTAAATCCGCGCCCCTACTAAAAGATATCTGAACATGCTTCGTGTACAGGAAAACCCCGCAGAACTGCCCTTCCTTCTCCTCTGGTTTTAACGTGTACAGAGTACCGCCATATTTTTTTACTGCCACAGCCTTGGGAATAAACGACCTGATATGCTCACTTAGCTCTTCTGCTAGAGCAGTTATCTCAAAAACATTATCACCCTGTTCACTCATAAAATTTTTCTCCCCCGCCAAAATTAATTCCTATACCCAGCACAATACCACTTCGAGGGAAAAGTCAGTAAAACTCACGCATCCTTCTTGTGATCTCTAACGCCCCACCCTTTGAAAAAGTGAGAATTCGAGCGAGCTTACTCTACTGACGCTGAATAGTTTCAAGCATCAGTAAATTTTACTAGCTGAAACAGCTATAAGCGCCGCACCAGGCACCAGAAAGCCCAAAAAAAATAAAAAAAGTGGATGGTGCGTTATGAGGTGGAATCTCTTGCTGTTGTGCTAAGCTGCTGCCCCCTCAAGACCCATGAGCACTTAAGTTATCCTCTACAGGGATTGAATACAAACCATCCAAGCATGCAATCCGCCTTTGAACAAAGCTGAAAACTAGCTTCGATTTAACTCTGACAACCGTATGCAATCGCATTATCTGCAATTAAAAAATATCGGTTAGAAGGCAAAGCATTAACACACACATATTTTTTGCACAGCGTGCTTAGCGCCATAAAATTATTTTTTATGCGTTCACGATACCGATGGAGCCTCAACGTCATCGCGAACTTGCCGCGTAAGCTGTCGATAACAGCTGCTGATTAACAGCCTTTTTCAAAAACGCCACATACCCTAAAAACAATAAATATTCCGTAAGAAAGCGTGACATGGATAAGGCCAAACATCAGATAGACAAAGACTAGAAGTGCACCATCAGGCAATAGACTCGTAAACCAACCAACCGGCCAGTGAATACCGTTTGTATCTACAAGCTGCACGTAATCATTTTCCCGAATAACAGGCATCACATACAGTGGAGTTCCCGGTAGCTCTATATACAGTCGTGTATACCCGCAGCACGAAAAAGTATAACTCGCGATTTTAACGCCCTGTTCTTGCCCATCAACGACGAACACACATCTATTTCATGCAGTTACGCTATTCGACATCATGTGAAATGTGCGACAGCTACTTTTCGTTAAAATTATCTGGTACTGAGTTGGCATATACATTCCTCATTTTATAAAAGACCAGACCGAACAAGAAGAATACCAAACCGGAGAATATCGCTACTACGTTAAGGGGGCTGGTTCCTTTGACTAAAGTAGAGGTCTCTGGATTCTTAGGATCATAATAAACGGGATACGTACCTCCGATTTTAAACCTAGACACATAGTACTGACTTGGCGCTCTGTTGCCCCCGCCAATTGGACTAAAACTAACCCTGTCATTAAAATATTTTTTATTCTTTAGTGAATACGAATACGTAATTTCCGGTTCGTAAACAGTAGACTTGGAAAGTGTGTTACCTGAAATCCCCCTTTCATACTGCATGACTTTGGACGATACAACTGTCCCAGGGGTTTCCGGCCAAAAGCGGCTTTTTTCTCCCAAGAAATATACCCCCACAGTACCAGCCGCTACCAAAAGGCCGGCTAGCATGCACACCACACCAAAACCAGCCACCACTTTTCTGGTTATATTTCTCTGAAGCTCTAACTCACTCACCATCGGTGACTCTTCTTTTTTTAGGTTCTCACACTGTATAACCAGCTGCAATTAGCGCAGAGTTTCCATTGCCGTAACGTGGAGTTTATAGGGGACACCACAATGCGAACACTGCGTAAATTGGACTACTTCACAACTTTTTCGCATGACGTCGATTGCTGATAGATGACATCCGTACTTTGACAAAAAGACAAAATCATTTAACATACCAGTCAATACACAGCGAGCTTTATACCAATGGATAGATTTCAACTCTACTGGAGATTTAGTTGCAAACTTGGAGATACAAAATACCCAATATCTATCACTTTCAATAGAGTAGACGCAACTTGGTTTTTGGAACAATAGGGCAATATTTTTAAAACAAGAATGGGCAGCTTCGTATTTGAAGATGGAAATCTTATATGCAAAAGCGATAATAATATCATTCTTACTTTCCACGACCTGAACTTTCAAACTGTTGAGAACGATGACACGGGCGATGGCACTGCGCTAAGCCAACAGACCTATATGAAATGGCACTTTGTACGGACCAACGCTCGCCACTGAAAATCTAGAGGCTCTAACATTAGTCACAAAACACCCACACAGGGAAATTATTCCTCGTTGCTTTTTCGCACACAACACGAATCTCTTTCAACTGCTGAATCAATTGAGGATTACTCGAAAAATACCGGGTGATTTTATCTATTTCTAACATGAGCCCTTCAAGCTCATCTACTTCATACTTAGCGTCATTCCAATAATTCCGCAGCCTTGCAAACAGCTGATATTCATTTTCAGGTAACCCAAAGCGGGTAAATATCAGAACATGCGGTTGCTCTTGGAACGAAACCCCGGTTGCTGTATCGCCATCGATACCGATACAAAAATCTAACGGCACTTTCTGTTACCTATTAAACCCAACACACGACAGTCTCGAGTAATGTTTGCTTGATGGGAATTGAAGTATGTGCCTTAAAGAGTAAAATCCCTACAAAGTGTCAGGTCACATAGCTCTTACCTAGCTGCATACATTCTTGCCTTGAAAAGTAACTTCCATGGAAAGCCACATCCAAACAGCGGCACTTGAGAATAAGTACCACCCAACCCCTCAAGCAAACAGCAACCTGCAACTCAAGACAATCAGTTTATAGCTCAACCTCGAGCAACTCGGGGATATCACGCCCGAACAGAACACGGTATGCATCACGCGACAGCACGTCTAATTCACCCGCATTAGTTGCCAACAATTTATAAGACCGGGCTACGTCGCCAAGTGTTGATGCCGGCGTTGGCGGAACACTACCCAGCGTTCCTTCTTGCATAGCCTGCAACACAGGTAAGAGTATGCGGATACTATAATAATGTGGCTGATCTTGGAGCATCGGATCAAGTGTAATCGCTGTGAATTCGTTTAGTAAAATACCATTGAGCTCACCACCGTACGCAAAGTGGGTAAAAAAGGCCGAAAGTTCCCACAACACATGCTCGCGGAATTTTTCGTTTGCAGGCACGCCATCACCGACTTTATCTAACGTCTCTTGGAACCAGTCCGGCTCTTGCAGGTCGTTGTATTGATCAACCAGGTGCTGCACTTCATGAAAGGCGGTGACATCTGCGGTTCGACGTTGTAGTTTTTTTGCAGCTGCAATCAGCAGGCTTGATTCATTTCCAGTCAGTTGGTTATAAACCCGCTGCATGCGCCAGCGCCATGAGTGCTCGAACTCGTCAACATATTGTTCAATCACCCTACTTTGCAATCGTCTTGCGAGGGATTCAAGTCCGTAGACATCGGGCATGCCCTGCGGCATGAGTTTGGTTTGCAAGACACCTTCATTGACAGCGTTAAGTGAGCTGGCGCTGGCCCCTTCAATATTGTTTAACAATATCTGGGCTGTATTGTCTCCGATGTGTACTCTGCCTAAAATCCCTTGCTCAAAGATAGTGAGCTCATCAAGCCTGCGCGTAAAATACGCCAAATGGTCTACATCGCCATCAGCGTAGTATCGGTGTTCATCAACATGAAAAGACAACAGGGCATGAACCAGACAGGTTTCATCTGAGTTTTCACCACCGCCGAAAAGCCTGGGTAAAAACGATTCTATGGGCAGATGTGCGCAATCGGCGATTTCGCTCATCAAGCTGACATAGTAGGGAACGTCATTAATAAACAGCTGATCGTTTAGCGCCTTAACGCTTTTCATTAATTCCGGCTGTGAAAGGTCGTTACTTTGCACACCATCAAGCACCGGCACTAACGCCTCTGCAATGACAGGTTGCTCGTGAAAATGGTTAAGAATTTCTTGTTTTGATTCACTTAGCAACAATTCAAGCTGAGCGGCGTTCTCTGCGTGATCAGCAGATTGCTCTACCTGCCCCTGCAGTGCCTTCAGTTGATACGCTGTGTCGGCAAAACGTGGGATATCGTTTTTAAAAACGGCACGCTGTAGTGCTGACTGCTGTGACTGGAATACAACATACGCAGTCGCCGCCAACAGCGCTACTATCAATGGATAGAACAGGTATGGTCGTAACATGACAGACCACCATCTTCCTGCTTTAGGCGCAACCAGTACTTTATCAAGCACACCACGTTGCATTTCATCAGCGGTGACGTCGTATCGAAGTTTCTGGCGGTTGTCAGTGAGTACGCTTTTCTTGATCGCCAGATAACGAAGCCGGACCAGTGTTCTGAACCCGAGTGCCCAGCGTCGATAGGGGGCAGCCGCCTCATGCTGATCGGTGAAATCGTCTGGCGCAGATGCTGATCTCGACAACTGCGTTTTTAAGAGCTGTTCAAAAATTGCCATAAGCTACTCAGCCCCTATAGAACCAATTATGTTGGACAATTTTTGCAGTGAGCCAGGCGGCCTGTCTGCGGCCAGCACCAGGCGCAATTCTCTAATCATTGTGTCAACTGATTCAGTGCGATCAGAGCTGGTTTTTATCTGCCAACGATCGAACGCACTCCACGACCATATGGTGGTAAATTCAGACAACGTCTGATAACGCGCCACAATGTTATTCATGGTGTCTCTAGCAGACTGGTTATTACCGTCGATAAGATCTTGCATCACCAATAAACCCAACGCGACAAGACGGTCGCCATCTTCCAGCAGCGGATTGCTCTTCAGCTCATCGTAAAGACGACGCATAGGCTCAGACTCACCAATAGTGAGATAGCCTTCCATTAGATTCATTTGCAGGGTTAGCATCAACCCCAGATGCTCTTCACGCTCTTCGGGCTCAGCACTGGTGGCCAGCTCCCGTGCAGCGGTTAAGGCTTTCTCTTCCAGACGGATGGCTTCTCTGGTGTCGTCAAGAAATTCATAGTGCATCAATGACAGGGTGATGTAGTTGTATAGGGTGTCTACATCAGGGTCCTTCTGCTGATGATAATCAAGCAGGCTCTCACTGCATTGCACATGATTGTTTAGCAGTGCCCGATCTTTATCCAGCCAGGCGATTCGTGCCAGTCCGTACAAGGCGCTCATTGCTTGGTCAGGGTTCGGGTCTGCGACTGACGCACAGAATGTTCGCTGGTAATGGACATGCGCTTTTTCAGTGTCTTCCTTGTCCATAAAGCAGCGCGATACTGACAGTTCAGTTTGCGCTTTGGTGATTGCTTCTGACTTACGCCATCCAAACAGACTTTCGTACTCGCCCATCAGATTCACCGCTTCATCACAATCGCCATTATTGACCAGCATCGTCTTCGCATTGCGCACCAGATACCCTAATTCAATTCGTGGCTCACCTGAACCATTGGGGATATCTGACGCCGGACAATTGATTGGCATCACAGGACACTGAAATGGTACAAAACCCGGCTCACCGGTTGCTTCATCAGGATCAAGTTTTTGGATATCAGGGTTCAGCTCTATCTGATCAAGCCACGCTTGTACATCTTCAACTTTTTCAGGGGGCGGCAGATCACTTTGTGCCTTGCCTTGCTGCAACCACTGCTGAACCTGTGCCACTTGCCTAAGCATTTTTTGTTGCTCGATCCAGGTTGCCAGGCTTTGCGGTGCGGCTTCGTCATAGTTTGGCAAGCGGCTGTTTAACACCCATGCAGCAACTGACAACAGCACCAACGCAGATGCGCACCAGATAAAAACTTTAATGCGTAACTTGGTCTGGAGATCGCTGAGATCCAGTAGTTTTTTATCGTGCCTGTTTAATGACTGCTCACGCACATCTGCCGTGATGGCACGATAAGCATCCGGGTCTGGCCGTGCACTGCTATTGCGGTCATCTGCCGAATTAAACCATGACCGAATCGTTTCAATGCGGCGTCGACTTCGGCGATCGCCGGCGGGGCCTGAAGGCTTGCTGTTCACTAGCTTTGCTGCCCATAGTAAGACGGACTATACCGACAGGCGGCAACGTTGCCCCAACTGCACAAATAGGCAGGATTATTATCGGTGACTGGCAACCAACCAACCGCTGTTCCGCGATCAAGAAACCATTGCCTGATTTTTGAAAATTCCTTAAAGCTGTCACCGCCGCCTTCGTCTTTGACAAAGACAAAAACAAACTGATTGGCGTTGTCGATACCTGCTGCCGTCTTTCCAAGCACGGTACTGGTGTCGGCGAGATCTTCAAACTTCGGCCAGTGCTCTGTATCTACCGGTGTCAATGTAAGGGTCAGGAATTCATCTTGACGACCGACGAAATCTGCATTGACCCGAAACTCTGCATTGCCGCCAGACTCACTGGCAGCAAGCAAACCATTGGTGAAGGCAGCGTTCACATCAATTGTTTGAATTCGGTCGCGGTGCACGTAGTAAAACTCTGGCAGCAGACTACTTTGGTGCTCTATGGGCAGCGGTGGATCATAGTGTGGCTTACTTGACTGTAGTGCCGTCATCAACAACAACAAAATCAATACACCAACAGCGTTCGACACCAAATCAGTAAGCGAATCCAGACTCATAACGGTGCCTCTGATTGGGTTTCTGCAGCTTCAAAGTCAGCAATGTCTAATCCCGACCGTATGTGGCTATACTCCGGTAGATCAAGCAGTCGCAGCATATAATGATAGGCATCGCTGCCGCCGCTATGGATTTGAAACAAGATATATTCTTCGTAAGCAAATCCGCGCTCTTTTGCTAAGCGATTTATGGTGGCGATTTCATTCAGGGCGATCCGCAGATAGCCCTCTTTAAATTCAGGCCCGAAATCTAGCTGCAAGCCTTCGGCAGCACGCATCAGTTTGCGACCCGCAACAATTGAATCGATACCCGCTTGCTCATCAAGACTTAGCTTGTCACGTAATGGCTCTAGCGAGGCATCTGAAGGAAACAAAATCAGCCGATCCGGATAGGTATCGATCTGATAAGGCGTCTGGAAAATTTGCGGCTGCTTTGCATCTTCCTCGGATGCGCCAATGTCACCCATGACCAGCAAGTTTTGCAGAAAGGCCAACACGCCAATCACACACAGAAACAAGCTGATGAACGGAAACAGCTCAAGCGTTAGCTTACGACTTGACCCTACACTAAGCACTGGCCTAGTCTCTGGGATTCAGCTGTTGTTGGTAATGATCGAACGCGTCTTCTCGAAGGTCACGCAGAGACTCCCCCACCGCCTGGGCATGGCTATAGTGATCCGGGTGATCAACCTCCACCGAATCAAGCTCTGCTGCCGGATCGGGCCGCATGGCAAGAAAATGTCGCCATTGCTCATCAAGCCCTAACAGGTAGTCGCGCTCATCACGCTCTGTGAGTACCAGAACCCCGGTGGCAGGCACGCTAAGCACCAACGCTAGTAAAGTGGTATCAAACGCTGTGGAAAGCCCTTTGGTCACCAGCGGGATGTTTTGCTGAAGCAGTGACGACACACTGGCACCAGCCTGACTTGAACTCATGGTGTCTGAGAAGAAAGAAATACTCAGACCAATCCCCCACACGGTCCCGATAAAACCAACAATAGGTAACGCCCACACAAAGTATCGTGGCAGCGAGTAAGAGTTTTGCAGATGCTCTGCTTCGTTTTCCGCGTGGTTTTGAACTCCCTGTAGATCATCAGCAGCAATGGTCTTGTGCATCAACACTTGCATTTGCTGCCAGCGATGCACCAACAGGTTGTCACGAACAGCGGGGTATTGATCGGTGACATCTTCAATACGGGCTTGATTATCAAAAAGCCTGGGGCCAACATCATTCAGGAAATAGGCTGACATTTTCTTTTCAGTGCGAAGCTTTCGACGCTTACTGACTAACAAAAAAATGGCGATCAGGAAGATAGCCAGAATAACCGGCGAAATCGTGTTACCCCAAACAATCCGATAGTACATTCCAGAGTCCACATCCGGAAAGACCAACAGTTGCACAGCGTAAAGCACCACGACACCAACAATTGCAAAGAGAATCGCAGGCAGCAATGACGCTTTAATCGGATAGTTCATTAAGTATTCCTGAATTTCGGTGGATCGTACTAGCCCGGCTGACTCATGGTATGGCGAGCATATCACGCAGGCCTTTGTTTATTAACGGCATTGGCTTCACAGCAATTTTACTTCTTGCATTGAATACTTAAAGCTATTTGCAAAAAAATTAGTGTGATGTGGAATCAAGGATCATGCGAGTTGCCGTCGATACCGTGAATTAATCCGCGCCTGAGTTCCCGGTGCAACTACTTTGCCTTTTCAGGGAGACCCGGCACTGAATCATAGGACCCGAAAAAAATGCGACAGTTTCATTGGCCTGGCAACAATAATATAACGGTGTTCGCTTTTGGAACTCGCAAGAGAGCCGATCGGCTAAACCACAGACACTGAAAACGATGCGCAGCCGCCGGGGGTCGACACCAAACTACGACGGCTGATCACCCTCAGCGACAGGATTATGACGACGGTAGCGAACCGCACAAAGATGTACAAGCAACATCAGTCCAGCCAACATGACCACTAACCAATTGCCGACCGTGACAAACGGCGTACTGCCGGCTCTTGGCGTGACATCAACATTGACCGACATGGTTTCAAATTGCGGGCCTTGCTGTAGGATTTCACCGCGCTCTGATATCAACGAGGTAATACCTGTGTTAGTCACACGCAACATAGGTCGCTCGAATTCCAGTGAACGCATGGCGGCTATCTGCTGGTGCTGATGCGGCGCGGTTGAATCGCCAAACCACGCATCGTTACTGATGTTGACCAATATATTGGCCTGCGGTAACTGTGCAAGCATTTCATTGCCAAAGGCGTCTTCATAACAAATAGACATGCCGTAGTGAACACCATCAATAGTGATTGGTTTTATTGGACCTCTACCGGGATTTAAATCAGACATGGGTATCGTGATCACTTGCGACAATAACTTGACCAGATTTCTGAATGGAATATATTCACCAAAAGGCACTAGATGCCGCTTGGTATAGATTTGGTCTTCTGTACCACCCAATACTTTTATCGCGTTGTAGTACTCAGTGAAATCATCATTGGTATGGAATCCTCCGCTTAAGACAGTGGTGCCAGCAGCGCTTAGCTCGGCGACGAAATCCTCTTGCCAGGCGGTGACATCTGAAAAGAACGTGGGTATGGCACTCTCCGGCCAGATCACAAGATCAGCACCGCTGCGGCTAAAGCGCGAGTACGTGGCCAGCGAGTCCTGAAGCAAGTTAGGCAGGAATTTTAGTTCTTGTGCAATATTACCCTGCACCATTTCAACGTTTACCGCCTCACCGCTGACTTTTGTCCAACTGATACTACGCAGACCCTGCCCAGCACTAGCGGTGACTGAAATTACAGCAACAGCAAGCACCAGAGACAACAGCTTTCTTGCAACAAACAGATAAGCTAGCGCACCGCAGCACAAGGCCAGCAACAGAGAATTTAAAAACACGCCACCAATCGGCGCAAAGCCGGCCAGTGGCGTGTCGATGGTTGAATAACCAATGCTCAACCATGGGAATCCGGTTAAAAACCAGCTTCGAAACCACTCGACCAATAACCACAAGGCAGGCGCTGCCAACAAAAACCAACTGAGTTGCAAATGCCTGCATCGATAGGCCAAGGCACCAAATAACGCGGGGTAAAGCGCTAGTACCATCACACACAACAATGTGCCAAGTGCCGCCAGTGGCGCTATGGCAGAGCCGAACAGATGCAAGCTAAAGTACACCCAGTAGACACCGGCACCAAACATCCCCAAACCAAAACAGTAACCAATCAGAAAACTTTGTTTGGCACTGCGAGCGTTGTAGACCAATACAAACAGGCCGGCGACACAAGGCAGAAGTAACGGCCAAAAATCAAACGGGGCAAACCCAAGAACGCAGATCGCACCACACAGCAGTGACAACAGCATTGCGACCGAATTACTTACACCGGCACCACCCACAGACAGTGAACCGGGCTCGGATTGGGCAGCGTTCACAGACAGAAACTACCAGTAGAAAAAATCAATTACAGGTTCCAGCGTCATTCGACTGTTTCATCATCAGTGGTCACCTCAAGCAGATGAATACGTCTTGATTCTGCGGACAACACTTTGATTTTGAATCGATCAATTTGGGTTTGCTCACCGGGGGTTGGCATATGACCGATCTGATGCATCACCAGGCCACCGATGGTATCGAATTCATCATCAGGCAATGCGGCGTCGAGCTCTTCATTGAACTCTTCAATAGGTGTCAGCGCTTTAATGGTGTAGCCGTCGGAGTCATGCCGGCGGATGTTGGCATCTTCCTCGGTGTCGTGTTCGTCATCGATCTCTCCGACGATCTCTTCGAGTACGTCTTCAATAGTCACAAGCCCTGCAACACCACCGTACTCATCGACAACAATCGCCATATGGTTATGATTAGCGCGGAACTCTGTCAGCAGAATATTTAACTGCTTGCTCTCCGGTGTAAATACCGGCGCTCTGACTAGTGATTTTAGGTCTAGCGCTTCATCCTTACCCGGCAATGAAAAGCGCAACAAATCTTTGGCCAGCAACACACCCAGCACTTCATCACGGCTGTCGCCAATGACGGGAAACCGTGAATGCCCTGAGTCAATGATCGTGGGTAAAAGCTCATCAAGGTCTTCGTCAATTTCTACAACGACCATTTGGGCCCGCGGGATCATGATGTCACGCACGCGCATGGCGGCAACATCAAACACACCATCAAGCATCGTCATGGTATCGTCGCTGACGATGTCACGCTCGGCAGCTTCCCGTAAAACGGTTTTCAATTCATCTACATCACGCGGTTCGTCGTCGTTGTTAAAGACATCGCGAATACGCTCGACAAAAGATTTACCTTGCTCGGCAGACTCTTGTGCCATCAGTTTTTTTCTACCTCTGTGATATTAATCATGGTCGCCAAACCCGCCCCTGAATCAGGCTCGTAGGGATTGGCAAACCCAAGACCGGCAAGTATTGCCACTTCAATCTGCTCCATTTCTGCAGCGTCCTGATCATCAATATGATCGTAACCCTGTAGATGTAACATGCCATGCACCACCATGTGCGCCCAATGCGCTGCAGAAGTCTTGCTTTGCTGCACACATTCAAGCTGTACCACCGGAGCGCAGATCAACAGGTCACCATAATATTTCAAGCCGATTTCAACCGGAAAGTCTGCTGGGAACGATAATACATTGGTGGTTTTGTCTTGCCCGCGCCACTCAAAATTAGCACTTTGCATTTCCGGACCATCAACGACTCTGATACTGACTTCGCCGATGGAATCAGACTGACTTTCATGTGCGGATTCAGCCGGTACTTCAGGCAGCAGAACCAGCGCTGCCGCCGCCCACTGGCGCATGTCATCATCGGCTGGACACTTGTCTTTGTCGCTACAGTTCCATTGTAGCTCAACGTTGAGCTCTTGCCTGGCTGGCGCTCCACCAGCGCGTGCCTCTATCAACTGGATTCAGCGCGTTTTTTCTTTTCTTCACGTTTATCAGCAGCGTCATAGGCACCAACAATGCGCTGCACCAAGGGATGCCTGACGACATCCTTAGCCTGAAAGTCGCAGAAGCCGATCCCGTCAACACCATCCAGCACGCCACGGACGTGCTTGAGGCCTGAGGTCACATGCTTGGGCAGATCTATTTGGGTGACATCGCCGGTGACAATGGCATTTGATCCAAACCCAATCCGGGTAAGAAACATTTTCATTTGTTCAACGGTGGTATTTTGCGCTTCATCCATAATCACACAGGCGTGGTT
This sequence comes from Herpochondria borealis, assembly GCA_032274145.1. Lineage (NCBI taxonomy): Eukaryota > Rhodophyta > Florideophyceae > Ceramiales > Ceramiaceae > Herpochondria > Herpochondria borealis. Next base: position 7,899 of record JAVCKV010498855.1, on the reverse strand, counting down.
TAAAGTACGACCGCGCATGTAGGCAAGCGGTGCAATTTCGATGACGTTTTTTTCAATCAGTTTGACCACACGTTCAAAGCCTAAGAACTCGTACAGCGCATCGTAGATAGGGCGAAGGTAGGGGTCGACTTTCTGGGTCAGGTCACCTGGTAAAAAGCCCAGACGCTCGCCGGCCTCAACCGCCGGGCGCACCAGCACCAGGCGTCTTACTTGCTCACGTTCCAGCGCCTCAACGGCACAGGCCACTGCTAAGTAGGTTTTACCGGTACCGGCCGGGCCTACCCCGAAGCTTAAGTCATAGTCGCGAATGTTTTGCACATATTGAATCTGGTTTCTACCACGGCAACGAATTTTTACCCGACGCGTGGCGATATCAGCGCTTGCCGGCTCACCTGAATCTTCTGATTGATCATCGCTCTTTTGCAGGTCGGCTTCCTGCAAATACAAATGGATCTTTTCCGGGGTCAGTGTTTCGTGTTGCGTAGCGTCGTACAGGCTTTGCACTACACTGCGCGCACTGCGCACGACTTTGTCAGCGCCTGACACGCGGAAATCGCCGCCGCGGTTTTGTATCTCGACACCAAGGCGGCTTTCAATTTGTTTTAGATGTTCGTCAAACTGACCGCAGAGATTGGCCAGACGCTTGTTGTCGTCAGGCCGGAGCTGAAATTCTAATGCTGCCAAGTTATTTCACTTCCTGCGTATAGAAAAAATGCTTCTTTACTGATGTCATAAAAATCAATTGACTCAAAAGATAGGGGCTTTAAAACGCCGGATCATTAATTTGAACAAACTCACCACGCAAGGAGTTAGGCCTTGCCTCAGTAATTTTCACGTCGACAAACTTACCCACCAGTGTTGAATCACCGGGGAAGTTAACGACTCGATTATTCTCTGTTCGGCCGGCCATTTCAGCATCGTTGCGGGTTGATGTACGCTCGACAAGGATACGCTGGGTGGTGCCGATCATTTTTTCACTGATGGCTGCCGACTGCGCATTAATAGTGCGCTGAAGAGTAGCAAGCCGCTGCTTTTTCTCTTCCATAGGGACGGGATCTTCAAGCGATGCCGCTGGCGTTCCCGGCCGCGCACTATAGATAAAGCTAAATGAGTGATCAAACCCGAGATCGGTGATGAGCGACATGGTTTGCTGGAAGTCGGCTTCGGTTTCACCCGGGAAACCAATAATAAAATCTGACGACAACGACATACCCGGTCGTGCCAGCATTAATTTTCTGATTTTCGACTTATATTCGATCGCGGTATGACCGCGCTTCATCGCTGCTAACACGCGATCAGAGCCTGACTGAACTGGCAAGTGCAGAAAGCTCGCGAGCTCTGGCACCTCTGCGTAGGCCTGAATTAAGCGGTCACCGAATTCGATAGGATGAGAAGTGGTGAAGCGAATACGCTCGATACCATCGACAGCAGCCACCACAGAAATCAACAAGGCGAGATCAGCGATATCGCCGTCGTGCATTTCACCACGGTAACCATTCACGTTTTGACCCAGCAGGTTTACTTCACGCACACCTTGTTCAGCAAGACTGGCCACCTCTGCGATGACATCGTCAAACGGGCGGCTGATTTCTTCGCCGCGGGTGTAGGGCACCACACAAAAACTACAGTACTTGCTGCAGCCTTCCATGATCGATACAAACGCTGTCGGGCCGTCCATTTTAGGCTCGGGCAGTGAGTCAAACTTTTCAATTTCAGGAAAACTGACATCAACAAGCGGACGTTTTTCACGGCGCGTGGTTTCGACCATATCGGCAAGTCGATGGATCGTCTGCGGGCCAACCACCAGATCAACGTAGGGCGCGCGCTCTTGCAGGGCTGCACCTTCCTGACTTGCCACACAGCCGGCTACGGCAATAATGACGTCTTTGCGCTTTTCTTTATAGGGACGCCAGCGACCCAGCTGAGAAAACACTTTTTCCTGTGCTTTTTCCCGGATCGAACAAGTGTTCACCAGCAGAATATCGGCCTCGGCCGGATCATCGGTGATGTCGGCACCGAATCGCTCGTCAAGCACATCTATCATTTTGGCCGAGTCGTACTCGTTCATTTGACAGCCGTGCGTTTTGACAAAAACCTTTTGTCGCATTAATTAGATTTCATTTAAATTTAACTTGCCAGCATACGCTTTTTCGAGTGCTGATCCAATCATCACCCTGCCCTGGCTGCGGGATTTAACACATTTTTCCGAATATTTGCGCTACAAATAATCTTTTTCGCTGATCCAGACAGCACAAGACCAAAAATCAAGAAGAATACGACCCCGATCAGAATAAAAAAAGGCGCGCCGAAGCACGCCTTTTCTACCCGTTTACAACCAGCATTACCTAGTAGCGGTAATGATCAGGCTTGTACGGGCCATTCTTATCCATGCTCAGGTACTTGGCCTGATCAGTGGACAGTTCAGTCAAATGCGCACCAATCTTGTCTAAATGCAGACGAGCCACTTTTTCGTCTAGTTGCTTAGGCAGCACGTGCACACCGATTTCATATTCATCACTGCGTTCCCACAGTTCAATCTGTGCCAATACCTGATTCGCAAAAGAGGCAGACATAACAAAGCTTGGGTGTCCTGTTGCACAACCCAGGTTAACCAGTCGGCCTTCTGCCAGCAACGTGATTTTCTTGCCATCAGGGAAGGTGATGTGATCTACCTGCGGCTTAATGTTATCCCACTCATATTGCTTGAGGCTGGCAACATCGATTTCGCTGTCAAAATGACCGATATTACAAACAATCGCTTCGTTCTTCATGGCAGCCATGTGGTCGTGATTGATCACGCCAACGTTACCTGTAGTGGTCACAAAGATATCACCTTGACTGGCAATTTCTTCCATCGTCACAACACGATAACCTTCCATCGCCGCTTGCAATGCACAGATAGGATCGATTTCAGTCACACAGATCGTTGCACCCATACCGCGGAACGCCTGTGCACAACCCTTACCTACGTCACCGTAGCCCAGGACAACACAGACCTTACCGGCGATCATGACGTCTGTCGCACGCTTGATACCATCAAGCAGTGATTCACGACAGCCATAGAGATTGTCGAATTTTGACTTAGTGACAGAGTCATTAACGTTGATGGCAGGAACTTTCAACGTACCTTCACGGGCCATTTCGTACAGACGATGGACACCAGTTGTTGTCTCTTCAGACAAGCCTTTAATGTCAGCCAGCATTTCAGGGTACTTTTCGTGAATGATCTGAGTCACATCACCACCGTCATCAAGAATCAGGTTTGGCTTCCAGCCATCAGGGCCAGTCAGTGTTTGCTCGATACACCACCAAAATTCTTCGTCAGTCTCGCCTTTCCATGCAAATACAGGGATACCCTGATCTGCCATTGCAGCAGCAGCATGATCCTGAGTTGAAAAGATATTGCACGATGACCAACGCACGGTAGCGCCCAGATCAATCAGCGTCTCAATCAGTACCGCAGTCTGAATGGTCATGTGCAAACAACCAATAATACGTGCACCAGCCAGCGGCTTGGAGCCACCGTATTCTGCACGAATAGCCATCAGACCAGGCATTTCGTTTTCAGCGATACGGATTTCTTTGTGGCCCCATTCGGCCAATGACATATCAGCGACTTTAAAGTCACCAGCGGGTTGCTCTGCAGCACCTGCACTCATAAGTTTATTCCTGTTTTCTTAGTTTAAATAATTAGTAATTAAGCAATGCCAGCGGCGTCGCGAAGGAGTTCAGCTTTATCGGTGTTTTCCCAGGTAAAGCCTTCTGTTTCACGACCAAAGTGGCCATAAGCCGCGGTCTTGCGGTATTTGATTTTTTCGACATTTAACAGATCAAGCATTGTCAAAATGCCATAAGGTCGCAGATCAAAATGCTCGCGAACCAACGCGGTAATTTTTTCATCATCAATTTTGCCGGTACCAAAAGTGTCGATCATTATTGATGTTGGCTCAGCAACACCAATCGCGTAAGACACTTGTATTTCACACTTATCTGCAATGCCCGCTGCAACAACGTTCTTGGCAACATAACGACCAGCGTATGCCGCTGAACGGTCGACCTTTGATGGATCCTTGCCAGAGAAAGCACCACCACCGTGACGTGCTGCACCACCATAAGTGTCAACGATAATTTTTCGCCCGGTTAACCCGGCATCACCCATTGGACCACCAACAACAAAAGCACCAGTCGGATTGATGTGGTACTTGGTATCACTAGTCAGCCAGCCGGTAGGCTCTAGAATTGGTTTGACTACGTTTTCCATAATCGCTTCCTGAAGATCAGAAAGTTTGGTTTCTGCAGAATGCTGAGTCGACAAAACGACGGCATCGATACCGGCAATTTTTCCGTCAATGTAGCGAAAGCTCACCTGGCTTTTTGCATCGGGTCGTAACCAATCTGCACCGGCGCGGCGATACTCTGCGTGCTTTTCAACCAACCGATGCGCATAGGTGATCGGGGCCGGCATGAGCACTTCAGTTTCATTGACTGCATAACCAAACATCAGTCCCTGGTCGCCCGCGCCCTGATCTTCAGGCCGTGCCCGGTCAACACCCTGATTAATATCGGGGGACTGAATTCCAATGGCAGTCATTACTGCACAGGTGTCACAGTCAAATCCCATAGCAGAATCGGTATAGCCAATCTCACGAATGGTGTTACGAATCACCGCCTCATAGTCTGGCTTTGCTGTGGTGGTAATTTCGCCGCAAATCATGGCTAGGCCGGTCTTGAAGACAGTTTCACATGCGACACGGGCATGCTTGTCTTCTGCAAGAATGGCATCTAGCACCGCATCAGACACCTGATCGGACATCTTGTCCGGGTGACCTTCGGATACCGACTCTGAGGTAAAAATGTATTCCTTTGTCATAGGGCTGTCTTGTCTCTGCTTTATTATCTACTGGTTTCTTACACGGCTGCCGCCACGCTCTGCTGTTTAAATCGAACGTCAACAAGCATCCTAAGGCACATGAATGCCGCGCCAAATTATAGCCAGCCAAAACAAATAAAGATATCTTTATATCGTTATATGGCAAACATGGCGGTTGAGCCTGCAAAAAGCGGGCAAGAAAAAGCCTCACTTTCAAAATTGACGGTCAGATCACACTATTCATTTATAGAGCACTGTCAGCCAACAGCAATCGGGAATTTAGGAAAGTTACTCAACTATGGAAATCAGGGGTGGATTTCTGGCGAATTAACGGACGGTCGTGCGCCGGAGCGCCCCATGCGATGGAAAGGGATTACAAAACACATAAAAACCACGAAGCCAAGAAAACGAAAGTCTCTGAAAATCGCCTGTCCCTGTGAGATCGGGACACTATTATTCTCACAACCAACTCTGATGAGAGGTCTGAGGGTAAATTCTGGCCAAGATTGGATCAAAAAAAGCCAAGCCAAGCCCAGCACGGCGAAGGCAGTAACTCTATTTAATGAGCCGCCAGCTTACTTCCGGTATAGGAAACCCACGTGGCCATCAACGCGGCCACGAAGTTTATAAAATAACAAGTGTCTCAGAATGGTTAAGTATACCTGATAGTTATTTTGTAAAGAAAACGATGCTTTTTTCCTGCAAAGTAAGCTTTTCAACCAGCTGAAACTTTTAATAATGTAAAGAATCTATTGGTTTTCACATTAAAACTTTACAAAACACCTGCATTTCTTAACCAGTTTACATGGAATTTCACTTCCGAAATCCCACGGCCCAAGACTCCTCTAGCTCCTCAAGTTCTCTGATTTCATCAAGTGATGGCAAATCATCAGCGGTTAAGATAGTCAACGTGCGACCATACCGACCCAGCCCGACTACTTCTTCGAACAACTCCCCCTTAACAGAAGAGCCGAACCAATCTTGAACTTCGCTAATACCGGAACATGTTTCACCGTTCTGGACATTATTAGCTATCTTGTTGAAGCTTAGCGTCAAGCTCGCTGGTGGTAAAAGCACCCCTTTTTTCGGGTGTTTTACAGGGTACTCTCTGAGTGATTCGGAGAGAAACGAATAAAGTATCTTGTCACCTTGGCTCATCACCATGGCAACAACCTCGGGTGATCGCTTAACGTACTGAATCGCAGTTGACGATAACGATGTTGCGCATAGTTCAGCCATTTCAGAAATCGCATCCAACCCACACTCGTACCGATCCATCGCTGGGCCAAACAGAAAATGAGGCATCAACAAGCCAGAGGCAAATTGGTCAGCCTCACGCTCAAAACGATTTTCAGAGTGGAAATGGCAATGAGACTCATGAATCCCATTACGGCTCACTGCGTCAACATGCCCTGGTAAAAAATAATGGCCCAGCTCATGAGCGATGGAAAAGCGTTGGAACCCACCAATGCCAATGTGAGTTGCATAAAGAATCCCAAAATTATTCCCAGTGCGAATAATCATGCCGGACACCCCTCCGTCTGATGACGGCGGCATCGGCTGCAAAAGAATCTCGTGATCTGCAGTGATTTGCTCAACATCAACCGGGAGACAATCAATCCCGCATGATCGGATGAGCCGCTCGGCCTCTTTAATAGCAAACTCATTCTGCAGCACAGCGAGAATTCCTTATTTCTATTTCTTATTTACTTTTCGCAGTGCTTCAACCATCGCCAAAGCCGCTTCTCTTTGCACTGCGGTCAATTGATTATAGCCATCACGATAAGCAGCGTCTGCCTCAGCATAGCCCTCCATATCATCTGCGCGACCTAGAAGAAAATCAGCAGTTACTTCTAATGCGTCGGCAATTTTTCTCAAATTATCAAACGATGGCTTTCTAGCTCCAGTTTCAAAATGGGAGACAGCTGCAGCCTTTAATCCAGTACGATTTGCAAGTTCCTCCTGACTATACCCACGTTGGTCCCGGGCACGAGCGAGACGGCTAGAAAAAATATTTTTGTCTGGCACTTGAATTCACCTATACGATACCGTATATTAAAAAAATACGCCGGATTTCCGGTTTTTTTACGCCCACAATACATACGTTTACGTATACAAGAATTATACAAAAAAACTAAAAATACAATTATGTCAAAACGACAAACTAAAAAACTAACGCCCGAAATCGGAGAGCAGAAACTTAGATGAGCAGAGAACATGTGTCACATGCAGATATCGAGGCCTTTGCGAATCAGCGTGTTAATTTACCACGCGAAAAAGCCAATGAGTATCGAGCACAGGCCCGTCGGCTGCGTGAGAAGGTCGATGCACATCTGAAAGAGCACCCTGATTTCGCATTGCGCAAGATGCTATTGTCCGGGAGCCTTGCAAAAGGGACCGCCCTAAGAAGCCTTAATGACATTGACGTCGCTTGCTATATAAGTGGTGTCTCTTCTACCGTTGATGTTGACGAATTGATTGAATATTTGGCCGAACGCCTCCGCAAAGCGTTTCCCAATTTCAGCGCAGACCAAGTCCAACCACAAACCTACTCCGTAAAGGTATCGTTTAGGGGTACGGGGCTTGATGTTGACATCGTTCCGATACTCTATGACAACGACCCACAATGGTACGGAAATTTGGTGAGCCAAGACGACGGCTCATTACTCAAAACCAGTATCCCCCTTCACCTGGAGTTCGCAAAGAAAAGAAAGAAAGCGCAGGAAGTACATTTTGCGCAGGTTGTGCGCTTAATTAAATTTTGGGCGAGGCGAATGAAAGCGGAAAAAGATGGGTTTCGATTCAAATCATTTATGATCGAAATGATCTTAGCCAAACTCTGCGATGACGGCTTGCAGTTTGATGATTACCCCGAAGCCTTACTGTCTGGCGTCAATTACTTTGTCCGGTTTGGCGACAATTACCATGGCCGGTTGAGAATGGGGGTTTACGAGGTTGGTTTCTGGGTTTTTCTACGATAGCTTTCTATATCGATTTCTATAATTGTTGCGTGGTGAATGATTCGATCA